>CM057237.1:1046896-1073646 GCA_029931835.1 Etheostoma nigrum | reverse complement strand
TCATTCCAGATATACGTGTAATTTGACGTAACTATGCCTAGAAAAAATGTACACAAAGTTGAAGTCAGATTCTAAATTCTTCTTTTATTTTGTTGACAGATTTGAGTCAATGGGTTTTACAGAGGGGGTTTTATTTTAGATGTATTCTTTTATCACTGCATTAATCAGAATATGGTGTCAACAGCCATAAAATAATCAATTTCCGCCACGTTTTTAGGTATAAAATGTTCCATAAATTAGGCAATGAATGACATCTGAACAAACCCCTCTATAAAGCGTTCAGAAGTGAAACTGAAGCTCTGTGTACTGCAGCTGAGTTTTCTGACTCAGACTATAAGGAAAACCACATTTCAATAAAATGGGGTTTACAGATAGAGATTACAAAATCCCACACATTTAGCAAGATGTATGTAGATACTGTGTTGTTTTAACACAGGGGCGGCTGTGGCTCAGTGGTTGGTGGTTCAATCCCCGGCCCTGCAGTCCCATGTGTGAGTGTTTATCTGATGAGCAGGTGGCACCTTGTACGGCAGCCTCGGCCACAGTGTATGAATGTGTGTGAATGGTGAATGTTTCCTGTATGATGTAAAAGCGCTTTGAGTAGTCGTTAAGACTAGAAAAGCGCTATATAAATACAGCACATTTACATTTAACAGTGTTTACTATTGTAAATATCACAGTCCATCTTGGTGTCTCCGTGGTTTGCAGTGAGTGGCACACTCTCCAGACATGTTTGCATGCATGCATGTCGGGACCACGTGCTCAGCAACTCGTCTCTATAGTCAAGTTTCACAAGACACCGACAAATTAATGTAAAAAAGAGGCGAAGCGATCAACACATAGACAGTTAAAGAAGATCAGCATGTTTATTTCCTGGTTAGTTGAGAATGGGTCCTGCAAGGCCACGCCTACACCACATCTGCCTCTAGCACCAGTTAACCCAAAAACCAGTTCAACCGAAACACCGGTCATGTTAAATCTTACTTGTGAAAAGTAATCCCCCGAGCCCTGTTTCCACTGGTCCGCCGATTTGAGCAGGACTCTGCTGCACAGTGCTCTGGCATCTTGTGTCTTCTGCTGCGAAGCAACGAGAATGACCGGTCCAAGATGGCGGCTGGATGGTAGAACCTTCAGCGGAAGTCTCTCTCTCTCTCTCCCTGTCAAAATAAAACATTAAAATGAGCCGTACGCGGGGGTAAAAACAGAATACAAAGAGGTAAAAAGAAAAGGAGCTCATTGTAGCCTGATGTAGCGGAGTAAGAGTACAGCTTCTTCTTCACTAATCTACTCAAGTACAAGTACAAGTATAGTGATTTAAAACTACTCCTAGAAGTACAATTTATTCAAAAACTTACTCAAGTAAATGTAACGGAGTAAATGTAACTCGTTACTACCCACCTCTGGTGCAGACAAATGTTATCTCTCCAGGTGGCTCGTTGTTAACCTTACTACGATATATATATACATTACGCTAAAGAGTAATTGATCCCGGAAGTTTGAATCTTTCTAACTTGACTGAAGTAAGGTTAATTTGAGTCGGATTGTTTTGTGTGCGAACAGGAAGAAAGAAGAAGAAGAAGAAGAAGAAGAAGCTAAAGACAGATTTCTGTGCAACGTGTTGGTTTAATTGTAACACACCGCGAGGATTAGAGTGACTGACAGCACGTGGTTAAAGCTGCAGGTCACCTGTCACGTATTACACGTAGTGGACTGGAAATGAGGAACCAGGAAGCAAAGCTGGGCACCAGTCCACCGACCCGGACTCCTCTGGTTGACAACAGAAGCTGAGCTGCTGGGGGGGTTTCAGACGTGATGGAGAAGCTGGTGGTGCTCCTGCTCCTCCTGCAGGTGTCCGGATGTGCGGACAGCAGGTGCTTCTGTCAGGTCAGCCACTGATGTTTATTTTTGATCGACATGTTTAATATTCTGCATGTAGTTTCCATTGTAACCTAAGGGGACCAGGTTTCTCATAATCCGGGGACATTTTCAGCTCAGATGCGTAAATACCTCCAAAACATTTTTGTAGAACTTAAAACGGGGACACTAGACCTAGAGCTGTTCTCATTAGGGGCTGCTGCCCCCCCTCAAAGGTCTGATCCTAGACTCACCCCTGCTGTAATGTTTACTGAACTACATTTATCTGACATCTTTTGCTTTATTGCGTCAGGCTTGTTTCTGCAACAGCTCATTGAGTATCAGATACAATATATACTATTGAGGACATATTTTCCTTTGACATTGATGTTTTTCACGAGATCTCATTGTTTTCTCATGTAGAAAACTACAATGTAAGTTAATAGGATAATTGTCCAGCTTGTATTTACCTTAATAAAAGTGCTCGTTATGCTGCTGACAGACTCAGATTAATATTCTAAGTGTCTGATAACATTATGGAAAGGATTTCTAAGGAGGTCGACCTTTCTGTTAAAGATTAAGATCCTTTTTTAAAACATAAAAGTCTGCGAAATTGTGTTCTCTAAACCCACCAGACTCCATGTAAATAATCACTACTTTTAGCGTGTATAGAGCAGCATATCTCCACCAGACTCCATGTAAATAATCACTACTTTTAGCGTGTATAGAGCAGCATATCTCCACCAGACTCCATGTAAATAATCACTACTTTTAGTGTGTATAGAGCAGCATATCTCCACCAGACTCCATGTAAATAATCACTACTTTTAGCGTGTATAGAGCAGCATATCTCCACCAGACTCCATGTAAATAATCACTACTTTTAGCGTGTATAGAGCAGCATATCTCCACCAGACTCCATGTAAATAATCACTACTTTTAGCGTGTATAGAGCAGCATATCTCCACCAGACTCCATGTAAATAATCACTACTTTTAGCGTGTATAGAGCAGCATATCTCCACCAGACTCCATGTAAATAATCACTACTTTTAGCGTGTATAGAGCAGCATATCTCCACCAGACTCCATGTAAATAATCGCTACTTTTAGCGTGTATAGAGCAGCATATCTCCACCAGACTCCATGTAAATAATCACTACTTTTAGCATGTATAGAGCAGCATATCTCCACCAGACTCCATGTAAATAATCAGTGATTTTAGCGTGGTAAAATACGGCTTTCTAAACATCTCTGAGCTCTGAGCAGCGCTGCTCGATCGGCTCCGTTTGGTCAGAGTTTTCTTTCTTTCATTCCAGTATCGGGTCTGTCAGTCACAGTGAAAACCGGGGACATTTCCGGGGACAGATCCAGCCGGGGACAGGTCAGCAAAACCGGGGACTGTCCCCGGAAACCGGGGACGTCTGTAGGCCTACCTGTGTTTAACACACCCACCTGCTAGAGCAATTAAAAGCATCCTAACCTGTCGCCACATAGGCTAATGTGGTAAATTATACACGCCTTTATTACTGGTGGTGAAAAGTAACTAAGTACATTTACTCAAGTACTGTAGGCCTACTTAAGTAAAAATGTGACATAGGCTACTTACACTGTATACTTAGTATTTTAATTTTTAGGCATTTGTGTCATCATTTCCTCTCCACTTGCCTTACATTTCAGAGGTAAATATTGCATCTTTTACTTACCCACTTGTCTTATATGACAGCTTTAGTTACTTTCCAAATTAATGTTTGCACACACATGTCGAAGAAACCCACGCACACACGGGGAGGACGCCACACAGAGAGGCCCCCAGAACCACTGAGCCACCATGCCTTGTTGATTAGTGTAAACATGTATAAAATGTTGATCAGGGTTTTCCAAAGCCCTCAAATGTCTTGCTTTGTCTACAACTCACAGATATCACCTTTATTGTCATAGTGGAGTGAAGAAACTACAACATATTCACATTTAAGAAACTGGAATGGACATTTTTATATATATATATACAGTGGGTACGGAAAGTATTCAGACCCCTTTAAATTTTTCACTCTTTGTTTCATTGCAGGCATTTTCCAAAAATCAAAAAAGTTCATTTTATTTCTCAGTAATGTACACTCAGCACCCCATCTTGGACAGAAAAAAACAGAAATGTAGAAATTTTTGCAAATTTATTAAAAAACAAAAACTGAAATATCACATGGTCATAGGTATTCAGACCCTTTGTTCAGTATTTAGTAGAAGCACCCTTTTGATCTAATACAGCCATGAGTCGTTTTGGGAAAGATGCAACAAGTTTTTCACATCTGGATTTGGGTATCCTCTGCCATTCCTCCTTGCAGATCCTCTCCAGTTCTGTCAGGTTGGATGGTAAACGTTGGTGGACAGTCATTTTCAGGTCTCTCCAGAGATGCTCAATTGGGTTTAAGTCAGGGCTCTGGCTGGGCCATTCAAGAACAGCCACGGAGTTGTTGTGAAGCCACTCCTTCGTTATTTTAGCGGTGTGCTTAGGGTCATTGTCTTGTTGGAAGGTAAACCTTCGGCCCAGTCTGAGGTCCAGAGCACTCTGGAAAAGGTTTTCGTCCAGGATATCCCTGTACTTGGCCGCATTCATCTTTCCCTCGATTGCAACCAGTCGTCCTGTCCCTGCAGCTGAAAAACACCCCCACAGCATGATGCTGCCACCACCATGCTTCACTGTTGGGACTGTATTGGACAGGTGATGAGCAGTGCCTGGTTTTCTCCACACATACCGCTTAGAATTAAGGCCAAAAAGTTCTATCTTGGTCTCATCAGACCAGAGGATTTTATTTATCACCATCTTGGAGTCCTTCAGGTGTTTTTTAGCAAACTCCATGCGGGCTTTCATGTGTCTTGCACTGAGGAGAGGCTTCCTTCGGGCCACTCTGCCATAAAGCCCCGACTGGTGGATTGCTGCAGTGATGGTTGACTTACTACAACTTTCTCCCATCTCCCGACTGCATCTCTGGAGCTTAGCCACAGTGACCATTGGGTTCTTCTTTGCCTCTCTCACCAAGGCTCTTCTCCCCCGATAGCTCAGTTTGGCCGGACGGCCAGCTCTAGGAAGGGTTCTGGTCGTCCCAAACGTCTTCCATTTGAGGATTATGGAGGCCACTGTGCTCTTAGGAACCTTAAGTGCAGCAGAAATTTTTTTGTAACCTTGACCAGATCTGTGCCTTGCCACAATTCTGTCTCTGAGCTCCTCAGGCAGTTCCTTTGACCTCATGATTGTCATTTGCTCTGACATGCACTGTGAGCTGTAAGGTCTTATATAGACAGGTGTGTGGCTTTCCTAATCAAGTCCAATCAGTATAATCAAACACAGCTGGACTCCAATGAAGGTGTAGAACCATCTCAAGGATGATCAGAAGAAATAGACAGCACCTGAGTTACATATGAGGGTCACGGCAAAGGGTCTGAATACTTATGACCATGTGATATTTCAGTTTTTGTTTTTTAATAAATTTGCAAAAATTTCTACATTTCTGTTTTTTTCTGTCCAAGATGGGGTGCTGAGTGTACATTACTGAGAAATAAAATGAACTTTTTTGATTTTTGGAAAATGGCTGCAATGAAACAAAGAGTGAAAAATTTAAAGGGGTCTGAATACTTTCCGTACCCACTGTATATATATTAAAAATTACTCTGTTAAAGCGATTTAAAAGATTATCAAAATACTTGTTAATTAATTAAATTGACGACAACTAATCAACTTATCGATGAATGGTTGTGTTTTGTGTCTAACGAAGGTCACAGGAGACCTGGACGACTGTACTTGTGATGTGGAGACCATCGATGGCTTTAACAACGACCAGCTTTTCTCCAAACTTCAAACTCTTCTGGAGTCAGACTATTTCAGGTTCTACAAGGTAAAGCGACCTGATGGATAACACACACACACACACACACACACACAGCATAATAGCAGCAATTCTTAACGACCCCTAACAAACAGACTCAAAGTAATCTTTAGTGCAACAGTATAAAACACAGGATAACATGTGACTTGATATGAAAACACTACAATAAAGTATAAAACAGTAAACACATACATTTATACAATGGATGTAGGAGAGTGATGACACTCAGCTAACTTCAGTTATCAGATTATCTTAAATGACAGCATTCAAACTGAACTTTAATTTGGACACCACCCTCATTTTAATAAAAAGGGGAAACTAATTCTGAATGAATCGATCATATACAGTGTCCACAGACAGATGTTTCTGGACTGTTCACTGGTGTCAACTGGAGCATGAGAAACAAGATTGCAAAATAAACAAAAAGGGACAATAATACATGCGATGTTTGGACTTGATCCTCCGCAGGTGAACCTGAATAAGGCGTGTCCGTTCTGGACGGTCCGCAGTCACTGTGGTCTAAAGGACTGTGCTGTGCAGCCGTGCTCTCCTGTGAGTACCTCCTCTCCTCTCCTCTCCTCTCCTCTCCTCTCCTCTCCTCTCTCTCCTCTCCTCTCCTCTCCTCTCCTCTCCTCTCCTCTCCTCTCCTCTCCTCTCCTCTCCTCTCCTCTCCTCTCCTCTACCTGCTTTAAACCAACCACTCACCTGTACTCACATCAGACTCACTAACAGTTATGTGTGCCCACAGAACGACGTGCCAGAGGGGATCAGATCCCCCTCCCACAGCAAGGTGAGTCAGGGTCAGGTGATCCGGGGTCAGTGAAATCTGAAGCCCTTTCCAACTCTTGCTGGTGCAAATAATGAGGTCCGCCGGCGTCGCACCGTTAATCCTTTATTGTACAAAATTTTAGGTAAAAGCACATAGAAAAAGACTTGAATGATTGAAAGCCGAGAACGACAAGATCTATTCAATTAATTTTTATTTATAGTATCAATTCATAACGAGTTATCCGGAGACCCTTTACAGATAGAGCAGGTCTAGACCACACTCCAGAATTTACAAGGACCCAACAGTTCTAGTAGTTTCCTCCAGAGCAAGCAACAGGGCGACAGTGGCGAGAAAAAACTTCCTTTTAGGCAGAAACCTGGGACAGACCCAGACCCAGACCCAGGCTCAGGCCCAGACCCAGACCCAGGCTCTTGGTAGGCGGTGTCTGACGACCGGTTGGGGTTAGAATGAAGAGTGGCAATAACAGTCACAAAAATAGTAGTTTGTAGTAGTTCATGGCATAGCAGGCCACTGTGCGGCATTACAAGGCACAGCAGGACGTAGCAGGACGTAGCAGGACGCAGCAGGACGTAGCAGGATGTAGCAGGGCGTAGCAGGACGTAGCCGGATGTAGCAGGACGTAGCAGGAAGTAGCAGGGCGTAGCAGGACGTAGCAGGATGTAGCAGGGCGTAGCAGGACGTAGCAGGACGCAGCAGGACGTAGCAGGACATAGCAGGGCGTAGCAGGACGTAGCAGGACGCAGCAGGACGTAGCAGGACGTAGCAGGACATAGCAGGGCGTAGCAGGACGTAGCAAGATGTAACAGGACGTAACATGGCACCGCAGGACGTGTAGCGGGACCATGGCAACAGCTGCTACCATGATTTTGGAGCCTCCCTGATCCGAGGTCTAAAAACATTACTATCACACAGCTGAGGTTGAAAAACTGTGGCTTCCCGGATCCAGATTCCTCTTCCCCCTCACCTGTGATTCCCTTTATAATCTCAAATTAGCACCCACACACAGGTGTGCAGGTGACGTAACAAACAAACCACTCACCCAGACCTACCGCACACACACACACACACTACACACATAACAACCGTATATATCCAAATTGGCCATTACACAGTCTAAAAACAGCATAATAACTTGCCATGTTTGATGCATCTGACAGGTTAGGTGACCCGTACACTACTGTTTCTATGTCTAATCTGAGAAATGTGGGAAAAAGATAAATGAAGGAAGGTTCATCACTCTCTTAGTAAGCCCTAAATCCCCTAATGTTTCAACCAGATTTTGGCAATGTAATTAAATAAATGACTAATTTAGGGATCCTAATAGCTTTAGGGATTTATAGGAGGTGACAATAAACGGGATTATAAAAAATAAATAAATTTTTTTGGCCCACTATAACACATTTTTGGATAATAAGTAAGTGATTCAGAGGAAACAAAGAGATTTAGGGGTTAAGAGGCAGTATAAAAAAAGATATATTAAAAAAAAAAAGACATTTGAAGAAATAAACTGGAGCTTTATAGCAAAGTATGGTATCACCACAAATACATTTGGGGCTACTGCTGCTATACAGTAGATAAGGCACTCTAACAAATTTGAGGTGTGTGTGTGTGTGTGTGTGTGTGTGTGTGTCTGTGTGTGTGTGTGTGTCTCTGTGTGTGTGTGTGTCTGTGTGTAGTATTCAGCAGAATCAAACGAGCAGCCGGTTGAGTGTGAGCAGGCGGGGCATCTCGGAGCTGTAGATGTTTCTTTAAGGTGAGTCACAATAATACTGTATAACATCACTGTTAAATTATACTATACTACTAATACTTACTGCTATTCTGGGTCATACTAGGTTCATGTGTAATATAAATAATAATAATTGAGCCAACAGACTTCTCTGTTTTCATTCCCAGTGACGAGACCAGAGAGGCTCTGCTCAACTGGAGCAAACACGACGACGAGGCAGAGCGCTTCTGCGTGGTCGATGGTGTGTTTACATAACATACAACAAGATAACATAACATACAACAACATAACATAACATACAACAACATGACATGCAACAACATAACATAACATACAACATAACATACAACAACATAACATAACATACAACAACATGACATACAACTACATAACATGACATACAACTACATAACATAACATACAACAACATAACATGACATACAACAACATGACATACAATAACATACAACAACATAACATACAACAACATAACATGACATACAACAACATGACATGCAACAACATAACATAACATACAACATAACATACAACAACATAACATAACATACAACAACATGACATACAACTACATAACATGACATACAACTACATAACATAACATACAACAACATAACATGACATACAACAACATGACATACAATAACATACAACAACATAACATACAACAACATAACATGACATACAACAACATAACATACAACAACATAACATGACATACAACAACATAACATGACATACAATAACATAACATAACATACAACAACATGACATACAACAACATAACATACAACAACATAACATGACATACAACAACATAACATACAACAACATAACATGACATACAACAACATAACATGACATACAATAACATAACATGACATACAACAACATGACATACAACAACATAACATGACATACAACATCATAACATACAACAACATAACATAACATACAACATAACATGACATACAACAACATAACATGACATACAGCAACATAACATGACATACAACAACATAACATGACATACAACAACATAACATACCATAACATGACATACAACAACATGACATAACATACAACAACATGACATAACATACAACAACATAACATAACATACAACATAACATGACATACAACAACATAACATGACATACAACATAACATACCATAACATGACATACAACAACATGACATAACATACAACAACATGACATAACATACAACAACATGACATAACATACAACAACATGACATAACATACAACAACATAACATAACATACAACATAACATAACATACAACATAACATGACATACAACAACATAACATGACATACAACAACATGCCATACCATAACATGACATACAACAACATAACATGACATACAACAACACAACATAACATACAACAACATGACATAACATACAACAACATAACATGACATGCAACAACATAACATACCATAACATGACATACAACAACATAACATGACATACAACAACATAACATGGCATACAATAACATACAACAACATTAAATAACATACAGCAACATAACATAACATACAACAACTTAACATACAACAACATAACATACAACAACATAACATAACATACAACAACATAACATAACATACAACAACTTAACATGACATACAACAACATAACATGACATACAACAACATAACATACAACAACTTAACATGACATACAACAACATAAAATACAACATAACATGACATACAACAACATAACATACAACAACATGACATAACATACAACAACATGACATAACATACAACAACATAACATGACATACAACAACATAACATGGCATGCAATAACATACAACAACATTAAATAACATACAGCAACATAGCATACAACAACATAACATAACATACAACAACATAACATACAACAACATAACATAACATACAACAACATAACATGACATACAACAACATAACATGACATACAGCAACATAACATGACATACAACAACATAACATGACATACAACAACATAACATACCATAACATGACATACAACAACATGACATAACATACAACAACATGACATAACATACAACAACATAACATAACATACAACATAACATGACATACAACAACATAACATGACATACAACATAACATACCATAACATGACATACAACAACATGACATAACATACAACAACATGACATAACATACAACAACATGACATAACATACAACAACATGACATAACATACAACAACATAACATAACATACAACATAACATAACATACAACATAACATGACATACAACAACATAACATGACATACAACAACATGCCATACCATAACATGACATACAACAACATAACATGACATACAACAACACAACATAACATACAACAACATGACATAACATACAACAACATAACATGACATGCAACAACATAACATACCATAACATGACATACAACAACATAACATGACATACAACAACATAACATGGCATACAATAACATACAACAACATTAAATAACATACAGCAACATAACATAACATACAACAACTTAACATACAACAACATAACATACAACAACATAACATAACATACAACAACATAACATAACATACAACAACTTAACATGACATACAACAACATAACATACAACAACATAACATACAACAACTTAACATGACATACAACAACATAAAATACAACATAACATGACATACAACAACATAACATACAACAACATGACATAACATACAACAACATGACATAACATACAACAACATAACATGACATACAACAACATAACATGGCATGCAATAACATACAACAACATTAAATAACATACAGCAACATAACATACAACAACATAACATAACATACAACAACATAACATACAACAACATAACATACAACAACATAACATGACATACAACAACATAACATGACATACAACAACATGACATACAACAACATAACATGACATACTACAACATAACATAACATACAACAACATAACATACAACATAACATGACATACAACATCATAACATACAACAACAACATGACATACAACAACATAACATGGCATACAACAACATAACATGGCATACAACAACATAACATGACATACAACAACATAACATAACATACAACAACATAACATACAACAACTTAACATAACATACAACAACATGGCATGCAACAACATAACATAACATACAACATAACATACAACAACATAACATAACATACAACAACATGAAATACAACATAACATGACATACAACTACATAACATAACATACGACAACATAACATGACATACAACAACATGACATACAATAACATACAACAACATAACATACAACAACATAACATGACATACAACAACATAACATACAACAACATAACATGACATACAACAACATAACATACAACAACATAACATGACATACAACAACATAACATGACATACAATAACATAACATAACATACAACAACATGACATACAACAGCATAACATACAACAACATAACATGACATACAACAACATAACATACAACAACATAACATGACATACAACAACATAACATGACATACAACAACATAACATACAACAACATAACATAACATACAACATGACATACAACAACATAACATGACATACAACAACATAACATAACATACAACAACATGACATAACATACACCATCATAACATGACATACAACAACATAACATGACATACAGCAACATAACATGACATACAACAACATAACATGACATACAACAACATAACATACCATAACATGACATACAACAACATGACATAACATACAACAACATGACATAACATACAACAACATAACATGACATACAACATAACATGACATACAACAACATAACATGACATACAACATAACATACCATAACATGACATACAACAACATGACATAACGTACAACAACATGACATAACATACAACAACATAACATAACATACAACATAACATGACATACAACAACATAACATGACATACAACAACATGACATAACATACAACAACATAACATGACATACAACAACATAACATGGCATACAATAACATACAACAACATTAAATAACATACAGCAACATAACATAACATACAACAACTTAACATACAACAACATAACATACAACAACATAACATACAACAACATAACATACAACAACATAACATAACATACAACAACTTAACATGACATACAACAACATAACATACAACAACATAACATGACATACAATAACATAACATAACATACAACAACATGACATACAACAACATAACATGACATACAACATCATAACACAACAACATAACATAACATACAACATAACATGACATACAACAACATAACATACAACAACATAACATAACATACAACATAACATGACATACAACAACATAACATGACATACAACAACATAACATAACATACAACAACATGACATAACATACACCATCATAACATGACATACAACAACATAACATGACATACAGCAACATAACATGACATACAACAACATAACATACCATAACATGACATACAACAACATGACATAACATACAACAACATACCATGACATACAACAACATAACATGACATACAACAACATGACATACAACAACATGACATAACATACAACAACATGACATAACATACAACAACATGACATAACATACAACAACATGACATAACATACAACAACATGACATAACATACAACAACATAACATAACATACAACAACATAACATAACATACAACATAACATGACATACAACAACATGACATACCATAACATGACATACAACAACATGACATAACATACAACAACATGACATAACATACAACAACATAACATGACATGCAACAACATAACATACCATAACATGACATACAACAACATAACATGACATACAACAACATAACATGGCATACAATAACATACAACAACATTAAATAACATACAGCAACATAACATAACATACAACAACTTAACATACAACAACATAACATACAACAACAACATAACATAACATACAACAACATGACATAACATACAACAACATAACATGACATGCAACAACATAACATACCATAACATGACATACAACAACATAACATGACATACAACAACATAACATGGCATACAATAACATACAACAACATTAAATAACATACAGCAACATAACATAACATACAACAACTTAACATACAACAACATAACATACAACAACATAACATAACATACAATAACATAACATACAACAACTTAACATGACATACAACAACTTAACATGACATACAACAACATAACATGACATACAACAACATAACATGACATACAACAACATAACATGACATACAACAACATAACATGACATACAACAACATAACATGACATACAACAACATAACATACAACAACATAACATACAACAACTTAACATGACATACAACAACATAACATACAACATAACATGACATACAACAACATAACATACAACAACATGACATAACATACAACAACATGACATAACATACAACAACATAACATGACATACAACAACATAACATGGCATGCAATAACATACAACAACATTAAATAACATACAGCAACATAACATACAACAACATAACATAACATACAACAACATAACATACAACAACATAACATAACATACAACAACATAACATGACATACAACAACATAACATGACATACAACAACATGACATACAACAACATAACATGACATACTACAACATAACATAACATACAACAACATAACATACAACATAACATGACATACAACATCATAACATACAACAACAACATGGCATACAACAACATAACATGACATACAACAACATAACATGACATACAACAACATAACATAACATACAACAACATAACATACAACAACTTAACATAACATACAACAACATGACATGCAACAACATAACATAACATACAACATAACATACAACAACATAACATAACATACAACAACATGAAATACAACATAACATGACATACAACTACATAACATAACATACGACAACATAACATGACATACAACAACATGACATACAATAACATACAACAACATAACATACAACAACATAACATGACATACAACAACATAACATACAACAACATAACATGACATACAACAACATAACATGACATACAATAACATAACATAACATACAACAACATGACATACAACAGCATAACATACAACAACATAACATGACATACAACAACATGACATACAACAACATAACATACAACAACATAACATGACATACAACAACATAACATGACATACAACAACATAACATGACATACAACAACATGACATACAACAACATAACATGACATACAACATCATAACATACAACAACATAACATAACATACAACATAACATGACATACAACAACATAACATACAACAACATAACATAACATACAACATGACATACAACAACATAACATGACATACAACAACATAACATAACATACAACAACATGACATAACATACACCATCATAACATGACATACAACAACATAACATGACATACAGCAACATAACATGACATACAACAACATAACATGACATACAACAACATAACATACCATAACATGACATACAACAACATGACATAACATACAACAACATGACATAACATACAACAACATAACATGACATACAACATAACATGACATACAACAACATAACATGACATACAACATAACATACCATAACATGACATACAACAACATGACATAACGTACAACAACATGACATAACATACAACAACATAACATAACATACAACATAACATGACATACAACAACATAACATGACATACAACAACATGACATAACATACAACAACATAACATGACATACAACAACATAACATGGCATACAATAACATACAACAACATTAAATAACATACAGCAACATAACATAACATACAACAACTTAACATACAACAACATAACATACAACAACATAACATACAACAACATAACATAACATACAACAACTTAACATGACATACAACAACATAACATACAACAACATAACATGACATACAACAACATAACATGACATACAATAACATAACATAACATACAACAACATGACATACAACAACATAACATGACATACAACATCATAACACAACAACATAACATAACATACAACATAACATGACATACAACAACATAACATACAACAACATAACATAACATACAACATAACATGACATACAACAACATAACATGACATACAACAACATAACATGACATACAGCAACATAACATGACATACAACAACATAACATACCATAATATGACATACAACAACATGACATAACATACAACAACATACCATGACATACAACAACATAACATGACATACAACAACATGACATACAACAACATAACATGACATACTACAACATAACATAACATACAACAACATAACATACAACATAACATGACATACAACATCATAACATACAACAACATAACATGACATACAACAACATAACATGACATACAACAACATAACATAACATACAACAACATAACATACAACAACATAACATAACATACAACAACATAACATGACATACAACAACATAACATAACATACAACATAACATAACATACAACAACATAACATGACATACAACAACATAACATAACATACAACAACATATAATGGTTTATTTTATAGGGACCTGGCATATTTATGAACATTGTTGTATTAAAAACACCATGTAAATATGCCAGAATTAGTAAAAATAACTACTTTTCATCTGTAGTCCCTAATATTATATTATTATAGGTGGATTATTAAAACGCTACACAAGTGGCTGCCAGTGTGTAAATATTCCTCCAGCTTGCTCTTTAGTTTTCTTTGGATGAGATCACATCTGGCTGGAATAAATCAGTTGTTATAGCAACGCCCAGCTGACTGTGTGACTTGTTGTTTCCCAGACGAGGAGTCACCGGACTCCCAGTATGTGGACCTGCTGCTGAACCCGGAGCGCTTCACAGCCTACAGAGGACCAGAGGCCTGGCAGATCTGGAACAGCATCTACGAGGAGAACTGCTTCAAGTAAACCCTCACATTATAAAACAATTACAGCGGAGATCAGAGGATGATCTGCAGCTATTTTGTTGCTTTTCAGATGACCTTTTCATCCCCAGATGTGTTGATGTTGAATTTTTGTGATAAACTGATGTGTAATTCTCTTAATTGGATCAGCTGGAAATGCAGCGTCACAAATCTGAAAACAGGGCTGTTTCATCATGACACCATTAAAAGTTGACTTTTTAGAGATACAGTACGTGGTTCTCACAGGACAGTGACGTACAAACATATGATCTTATAGAATAAGATGCATTGTTGTAGATTAAACTACCCAACGGTGTATAAAGCAGTTAAAATGAGCACAACCTTAAACATCTACAGCAGGGAAATGCAACATAAACATTAATGCAGCAGGAATATTAATCCAGAAACCTCCGATATAAGAGAAAAACACTGAGGGAACACTTTACTGCATTATACATACTTTTACTTTTCATACTTTAAGTAAATGTAGCTGATAATACTTACATAAGTTAACTTTACTTAAGCCAGCGTGGCTAAAAAGCATGTATAAATGTAAAACAGTGTTGGTTGAGCGAGCTAGAGCATCAATTTTAGTTTGTAGTTTATTTTATTAGTTCATGTAAAAAATAAAAATATATAGAGTAAGAGGAGAGAGCCAATCACAGGCACGGCTTTACAGAAGAAATGGGTCATGTAATGTAAAATTAAACCATATCCATAGAAACAACATTGCTTCGTTTGAAGAAAAAATATTGCTTGCGCCCTAGAGCCCTGTGAGCTAACAGATGCTAACTAGCACCCTAGTGCCCTGTGAGTTAACAGACGCTAACTAGCACCCTAACAGACGCTAACTAGCACCCTAGTGCCCTGTGAGTTAACAGACGCTAACTAGCACCCTAACAGACGCTAACTAGCACCCTAGTGCCCTGTGAGTTAACAGACGCTAACTAGCACCCTAGAGACCTGTGAGCTAACAGACACTAACTAGCACCCTAGTGCCCTGTGAGTTAACAGACACTAACTAGCACCCTAGAGACCTGTGAGCTAACAGACGCTAACTTCCACCCTAGAGCCCTGTGAGCTAACAGACGCTAACTAGCACCCTAGTGCCCTGTGAGCTAACAGACGCTACCTAGCACCCTAGTGCCCTGTGAGTTAACAGACGCTAACTAGCACCGACCAGCACTGGTCACTGCTGTTGTCTGAATAACAACACAGACGGGACACAGTGTTGCGTTTACTGGTAAACTGGTAAACCTTGAGACCGCCGTATAACCGACTGCTATCTGTTGAGTTGTCCTCCCGTCCCTCTGTCCTTTGTGACTGTCTCCATCTAGAAACTAAGCTGCACGATGCAGGGAACTACTCTGATTGGCTCATGAGCAGACAGGGGTTTACAGAGCGGTGGATGGGCTTTGCAAAAAACCAGATTAAAATAAAATTAAAATTCGATTAATTGTGCAGCCCTACCGTACACTACTGCTTAAATGTCCAATCTGAGAAGAGAGAGAGAGAGAGAGAGAGAGAGAGAGAGAGAGAGAGAGTTCATCGTTCTGTCCCTTTACTCCCCCCTCACAGACCGTTTAGCATCAAGCGACCACTAATTCCCAACTTGTTCCACAGCAGCTCCGGAAGTGAAGGTAAGATCTACATCTCACCACTATTCACTTAACAGTTTAATCTCTGTGTGTCTGACCACTACATTGTGTTCATTTATTTACAGCGAAGACCTTCTACAGCTGGCTGGAAGGTGAGCTGACGTTTCACCTGCAGAGAGAAAAAGTTGTTCTTTTGTTTTTCTTAAACTCTCTTCTTCTCTGTGTGCTTGTCTTTGTCTCTCAGGTCAGTGTGTAGAGAAGAGGGCTTTCTACCGGCTCATCTCCGGGCTCCATGCCAGCATCAACATACACCTGAGCGCCAGATACCTCTTGGATGGTGAGACCCTCTAACACTCGCACAAACCCTCACTGGCTCGTTCAGTCATTGGGTTAGCTTAGCTTAGCATAAAGCCTGAAAGCAGGGGGTAACGGCTAGCCTTGCTATTGTGTATCTTGTTTCTTTAGTGCACAAACAAACAGAAATTTTAAAAATGACACAGTTGTGACATTGTGACAACGTTAACAGACAGCATCCTAAAACATCTAGCTGGAAAGTTACATTCTGAAATTAAGCAAACTAAAAATATTGTCATTAGTGAGCTTTGGAGTTGGGGGACTTTGTTACCTTTGGAAAGATCCGGGCTAGCAGTTTCCTACTGTTTCCAGTCTTTGTGCTAAGCTATTTGGGCTGCTGGCGGTAGCTTCATATTTAGCGTACGAGAGTGGTATCAACCCCCTCAAATCGATATAATCATTTAATATATTATACTTTAATACATTTTGATGTTCCTTTGTTCTGTTGTGACAATAAAACAAATTATTATCATATTATTTTAGTGAGAACTCATAAATAACTACAAATAACTAATGTTAGGGAAATTTGCCAGATTTTTTTAAATATACTGTATATATATTGGCCGATATAATAACCAAATATTTGTATCGGTATCGGCCTCAACAATCCCTAATCGGTCGGGCTCTACCCTCAAATAAAGAGGGTAATTCTCTGCTACCAGGGGTCTCTCGGTCAAAACAGTAGCTAAAGACTCAGTTTGGTGACATCCTGAAGTAGAGTGGGATCATGGGAGTTGTTGTCTTCACCACCGTTGCCTTCAGTGGTCATGGTTCAGGAGGTTTTTTACCAGGAGCGGAATTAGGAGAGGTCTTCTCCTCTCTAAAACCAAAGGACCTGGTGATTTAAACTGGAATAAAGCTGCTTTATGTCTAGTGCTTCTTGGAGGGGCTGCGAGCCGAGCTGCCGCTAACGGTTGCTTACGCTTGTTTCTTTTTGTTGATAACTTACGATCGAGACACCCGATGACTCCAATCCTACATCCGATTAAAATATATAGTTACAAAGTAGAGTAAAAGTAGCTTAAAAACTGCATAAAAAGTCAATTTATTACCTTGATGACAGATTTGTCTGGGTTTGTGATTATGTATGTACCCAACTCGAAAAAATATAACCATATATAGGTAGTCGACATTTATTTTAGGTGGAAAAGTTACATATTATACCTTTTTAAGGTTACATATTATACCTTTTTAAAGTTACATATTATACCTTTTTAAGGTTACATATTATACCTTTTTAAGGTTACATATTATACCTTTTTAAGGTTACATATTATACCTTTTTAAGGTTACATATTATACCTTTTTAAGGTTACATATTATACCTTTTTAAAGTTACATATTATACCTTTTTAAGGTTACATATTATACCTTTTTAAAGTTACATATTATACCTTTTTAAGGTTACATATTATACCTTTTTAAGGTTACATATTATACCTTTTTAAGGTTACATATTATACCTTATTAAGGTTACATATTATACCTTTTTAAAGTTACATATTATACCTTTTTAAGGTTACATATTATACCTTTTTAAGGTTACATATTATACCTTTTTAAGGTTACATATTATACCTTTTTAAAGTTACATATTATACCTTTTTAAGGTTACATATTATACCTTTTTAAAGTTACATATTATACCTTTTTAAGGTTACATATTATACCTTTTTAAGGTTACATATTATACCTTTTTAAGGTTACATATTATACCTTTTTAAGGTTACATATTATACCTTTTTAAAGTTACATATTATACCTTTTTAAGGTTACATATTATACCTTTTTAAGGTTACATATTATACCTTTTTAAGGTTACATATTATACCTTTTTAAAGTTACATATTATACCTTTTTAAGGTTACATATTATACCTTTTTAAAGTTACATATTATACCTTTTTAAGGTTACATATTATACCTTTTTAAAGTTACATATTATACCTTTTTAAGGTTACATATTATACCTTTTTAAAGTTACATATTATACCTTTTTAAAGTTACATATTATACCTTTTTAAAGTTACATATTATACCTTTTTAAGGTTACATATTATACCTTTTTAAGGTTACATATTATACCTTTTTAAAGTTACATATTATACCTTTTTAAGGTTACATATTATACCTTTTTAAAGTTACATATTATACCTTTTTAAGGTTACATATTATACCTTTTTAAGGTTACATATTATACCTTTTTAAAGTTACATATTATACCTTTTTAAGGTTACATATTATACCTTTTTAAAGTTACATATTATACCTTTTTAAGGTTACATATTATACCTTTTTAAAGTTACATATTATACCTTTTTAAGGTTACATATTATACCTTTTTAAAGGTTACATATTATACCTTTTTAAAGTTACATATTATACCTTTTTAAAGTTACATATTATACCTTTTTAAGGTTACATATTATACCTTTTTAAGGTTACATATTATACCTTTTTAAAGTTACATATTATACCTTTTTAAGGTTACATATTATACCTTTTTAAAGTTACATATTATACCTTTTTAAAGTTACATATTATACCTTTTTAAGGTTACATATTATACCTTTTTAAAGTTACATATTATACCTTTTTAAGGTTACATATTATACCTTTTTAAGGTTACATATTATACCTTTTTAAAGTTACATAAGTTACATATTATACCTTTTTAAAGTTACATAAGTTACATATTATACCTTTTTAAAGTTACATATTATACCTTTTTAAAGTTACATATTATACCTTTTTAAGGTTACATATTATACCTTTTTAAAGTTACATATTATACCTTTTTAAAGTTACATATTATACCTTTTTAAAGTTACATATTATACCTTTTTAAGGTTACATATTATACCTTTTTAAAGTTACATATTATACCTTTTTAAAGTTACATATTATACCTTTTTAAGGTTACATATTATACCTTTTTAAGGTTACATATTATACCTTTTTAAGGTTACATATTATACCTTTTTAAAGTTACATATTATACCTTTTTAAGGTTACATATTATACCTTTTTAAGGTTACATATTATACCTTTTTAAGGTTACATATTATACCTTTTTAAAGTTACATAAGTTACATATTATACCTTTTTAAGGTTACATATTATACCTTTTTAAGGTTACATATTATACCTTTTTAAGTAACTGTCCTGTCAGCGCTGACTTTCCTTAAAAAATAATCCATTTTTAGATGCATTGCGATTCTCTCTAGAACGATTTGATGCTTGATTCTGATAAGTTAATAATCTATATAAAAAAGTGTTGATTTTTTTGTTTAAAAGTTACTGTCTGCAGACATGTATATATCAGAAAACAGAGAGACTGAAAGAGGACAGGATAATGGACAACTTGAATGAAAAACTTAGAGTTTAGACAGACAGAGTGCAGAAAAAAAACACTAAAATGGCCAAAAGGTAAAAAAAGATTTAGTTTTGTGTGTATATATGCACATGATCTAATAAGACATTCATAAAATAATTAGGCAAAACACATAAAGGCTGTTCATCTACTTTATCACATTACATGTGACGCCCTCATGTCTCCAATTCTCCAGCTTTAACATGGAGAGAAGGTGACCTTCACAAGCATGTTTAAGGCTGAAGCATGGAATTACTACACAATAAAAGCCTCAGTAGACCTTGTGTGTTAAAATCTAAGCTTTGTCAAGCTGCTTTGTCTAGAAAGTGATGAGTAACAAACTCAGATTTACATGTATGATTTTAAATCACCCATGGAAACGTACAAAACAAATCGTTGCATTGAGATGCATCCCCCCCTATTCTTTACTCCCTCAGACAGCTGGTTTCAGAAGAAGTGGGGTCACAACGTGACCGAGTTCAGGCAGCGCTTTGATTCGGAGCTAACGGCCGGCGAGGGCCCCAAGAGGCTCCGCAACCTCTACTTCCTGTTCCTGATCGAGCTGCGAGCGCTGGCCAAAGCGCTGCCGGTCTTCCAGCAGCCCTCCTTCCACCTGTACACCGGCAGACCGGAGGAGGACCGGAGACACAAAGAGCTGCTGCTGCACATCCTGCAGCTGGCCCGGTCAGTCTCATACTAGTCTACATCAGCGTTGTATATTAAGCTGTCGACTTGCTTGGCTGCTGTGAGGACGTCCTGCTACTCAACTCAGCCAAAACTGAGATGATAGCTACAGGACCCCCTAGACTAGATTAGGTCATTTTTATGACAATTTCACTCTGTCCATTGGTGATTTGATCATTAAGTGCTAGGACAGAGTGAAGAATCTTGGGATAGTTTTTGATTGGGCATTGTCATTTGACTTGCATATTAAGGAGGTGAAAGGTCGCCTTCTTTCATCTCCGAAGAATCGCAAAGACCAGATCAGTGTTGTCCCTTAAGGTTGCCGAGGCCCTTATTCAGGCCTTTGTTACATCTAGACTAGACTACTGTAAGGTCCTGGTCTCGGGGCGGCCTAAGAGAAGTCTGGGAGGTCTACAGATGGTCCAGAATGCTGCAGCACGTGTTCTTACTGGATCATCTAAATACATACACATAACTCCTGTGCTGGCCTCCCTTCACTGGCTCCTGGTCCAGGATAGACCAGACTTTAAGGTCTTGTTGTTAACATACTACACAGTAAAGTTATTTGCTGTCAAAGTGGCGCCAAAATGAATGGCAGTCAATGGGATGCTAACTGCGGGTGATGGCTTCGTAGCATTAAAATGGCGCCTTAGGGAGCTTTGCTTAGAGAGGAGAGGCTGACCCCCTTGTTTTTTTTTTGCAAGTAATTTTCACATTTGTTTTAGTTTCCTGTAAAATCTTTTGTGAATAGTTAACTTCATGGAGGCATAGTGACGTCATATTATAGATGACGTCCAATGCCATTTCTTCACTTCTCATTGGTGTAGTTTCTTGTGCTGCTGTCATCTTCATTGTGTATAACTTGACTTTCCTCTTCCAGATCTTTCCCTCTGCACTTTGATGAGAGGTCTCTGTTTGCTGGGGATGAAAAAGAAGCAGCCAAACTGAAGGTTTGTCAATCATTAAAGATTAATTACTACTTATATTCAAGGAGAATCCAGCTGAATGTATCAAGCAAGAATAATACCCATGTTTTATGACAGACATGGACAGCAGGGCTTTGTGGACATGATACGACTGTTTAAACTCATCTCATTTAAAATGAGACTCCTCTTGTCCCTCTTTTCACTAAACAAGAAAACGATAGCTATCTAAATGACATTTACTCACCCCAGTTGAAACTCTTATGTTTGTACTGAAGTGCCTGACGCCCGGTGGGCTCAGTTGGTGGAGCGCGCCCATGTTTGCAGGTTTGCTCCTCGACTCCAACCTGTGGCCCTTTGATGCATGTCGTTCCCCTCTCAGCTGTCAAAATAAAGGACTAAAATGCCCCAAAAAATCTTTAAAAAACCCCGCAGTGCATCCTGACTTTGATGTTTGGAGCAAATGACTCCGACACACCTGATAGATGTTAGAGATTCAGCAGTGTAGAGAAATGTAATATGTTCATTGCTTAGACGTGTAAAAGACGTGTCAAAATCGAGCGCTTTGATTTTTGTGTTTTGTGTGATTTTCATTGTGATTAATTAGAAGAATTTGAGTTGAACTGCACTTGTAACACACATAACTTAACCCTCGTGTTGTCTTCCCGTTAACCAGGAACTTGTCCTTCCAGGTCAAAATTGAAAATTAATATTGTTTTGTGCTTTTCCGATGGTTTTTGTCGCTTTTTCTGATTTATTTGTCACTTTTCCCAGCTTTTGTCGCTTTTGAGCTCATTTTAATAACAGGTTTTACATTTATTATTGGAAATCATGGTCAAAAAACCTCATTTATATCAAATTATACATAGGTTTTTACTTAAAAACGCAGAAATTATGAATTATTTTGACTAATAGTTAAGATCAGAGGATGTTGACTGGATCACAGATGGGTAGATGTCAAAGTTCAGTCTGTTTTGAAACCATTAAAAAAATGCTATAAGATTAAATAAAACACCCAAAAAATTTAATGAAAGTTATCAATTTTTACTTGAAGAATGTTGAATCATCCACGTTTTTTTGGGGAAATTTGGTTGAAAGAAATCCTTATTTCTGATATAAAACACTTTGAAACGGGTCAGTTTGACCCGAGGACAACACGGGGGTTAATATTGATTTAGGAAAGCAGTAAAATGACAACGTACACTCAAGTCTATTTTTTGAAGATTATTTTTTGGGGCATTTTAAGCTTTTAATTTGACAGGACAGCTGAAGACATGGGGGGGTCGGAGTCAAACCAGGGGACCACTACTTTGAGGAGAAAACCTTTATACCAAACATGTAATCACCTCTAACTTGTGTTTCCATTTTTTATTTTTATTTTTTTCTTGTTGTTTCTTCTTGTTTTTATATACTAAATCTTACTATCCTATGTCTTTTTTACTGTAACTCCAACCTGCCTGTTGGACTGCAGATGGAAATCAGCCCTCGGGCTACAATCTGGCACATTCACGTGCACTGTTGTGCATGTTCATCAATATGCATTGTCTTGAATTAATAAAATAAATAAATAAATAAAATACATGGGCGCCCGCTCTACCAGCTGAGCTGGTAGAGCTGAAGGCCCGTCGTGAACCGGTTTTAAGGTATTTCTGAGAGTGACGTGAGTGAGTTTTCTTCAGGAGGACATCAGACGGGCCTTCCTCAACATCTCCAGGATCATGGACTGCGTGGGCTGCTTCAAGTGTCGCCTGTGGGGGAAGCTGCAGGCGAGTTATGTTAACGGCGTTCGGTATGATCTGTGGGCCATTATGTGTACTGTATCATAGGGTTTTATTGTCTCTCTCTCATCATCAGACTCAGGGATTAGGTACAGCGCTGAAGATTTTGTTTTCAGAGCGCCAGATTGAAGCTCTGCCTGCGTCCAGCAGCAAGCGACCCAGTTTCCAGCTCAGCCGACAGGAGATCTCCTCCCTGCTCAACGCCTTTGGAAGGTGATGCATTTCAAATGATATGCTCAGAAAAACAGCGTTAATGGCAGTGAGAATGTACTGTGTTTTGGAGCCTCTGATTTCTGTTATTGTGTTCTTTGTGCATAACACGCCTGGAGATACTGTAACTTCTTCTTCATGAATCGTCCTGCAGGATTTCCACAAGCATCAGAGAGCTGAAGAACTTCAGATCACTGCTAGCAGAGGAGCGGTGACTCTCCTGTCTCGGTTCTGCTAACATGTCATTTAAAGAGTTTAACTCCAGCTTTCAAGGTGAAGCAGTGGTGGAGGAGCAATGAAAATCCCAGCTCCAAGTAGAAGTCCTGCATTCAAAATCTGCATCAAGTTTGGTATAGGAGAAGGCTTCCTGTATTCATTATGACAGTAATGTTACTGATAGTTTTTATTTTTTATTATTTTTTAATTTTTTGATAATAGCATATTGCACATTTTTCTTATATCGTGCGGCCTACTATCAGTTTTTCGATATTCAGTGTTTAAAGCGCAGTTCATTCTCCTTTTTCAAAATCCTACTCAAGTAAAAGTACAAAAGAATCAGCATCAAAATACACAAAGCACCAAAAGTAAAATACTCATTAAGAAGAATGGCCCCTTTTTAGAATATATTATATTACTGGATTATAATTATTAATGTGTTCATTGCTTTAATATTGCAGCTGGTAATGGTAGAGCTCATTGTTATTATTTAATATACTGCTAGATGGCTTAATCTATAATAGTTATTTATATTAGTATTCATTAAGTTATTATTATAGAACACAGCAGTATTTAATTTATATATATTATTATTTATATTTGTATTATATTTGGCCCATCCCATATGGGATTACAACACCGCAGTATTTAACAGATATTTTCCAGTCTTGCATATATATATCATGTTGAGAAATACATGAAGAAAATAAAAACTACAAACAAATATCTACAGAGAGCTTTTTCTCTCTTCTCCCGGGCTTTCTTAATATTACTGGATAATTTATTTGGATCACATTTGGACAGCCATCTCAGTCTTCATCATCCATATTTATTTACAAAATCAATATATAATATAATATAAAGCATTACGCTGTTCACAGTAAAAAGGACAGCGCAGGAAACAAAATGTAACTCATGTTCTATATCATTTAAACTACACTTTTGTTCTCCTATGTTAAAATATCATCCAGTTTCAATATATAATATATGTTTTATTTGTTGATTATATTTGTGTTACTAAATCTAAATCTGCAGAGTAATTAAAGCTGTAAAATTAATGTAGTGCAGTAAAAAATACAATATTTGTCTCTGGAGTATAGTGGAGTACAAGTAAAAAAAAGTTGCATAAAATGTAAATACTCAAGAACAC
>CM057237.1:1016896-1041896 GCA_029931835.1 Etheostoma nigrum | reverse complement strand
GGTTTTTGTCGCTTTTTCTGATTTATTTGTCACCTTTTCCAGCTTTTGTCGCTTTTGAGCTGGTTTAGCAACAGGTTTTACACTTGGAAATCATGGTCAACAAACCTCATTTATATCAAATTATACATAAGGTTTTTACTTAAAAAGGCAGAAATTATGAATTATTTTGACTAATAGTTAAGATCAGAGGATGTTGAGTGGATCACAGAGGGGTAAAAGTTCAAAGTTTAGTCCGGATACTAGTTTGAAACCATTAAAAAAAAAAAAAAAAAAACTCCAAACGCTATAAGATTAAATAAAACACCCCAAAAATTCAATGAAAGTAATCATTAATGTTACCTGAAGAACGTATAGAATCATCCATGTTATTTTTGGCAAATTTTGGTTGAAAGAAATCCATATTTCTGATATAAAACACTTTGAGACGGGTCAATTTGACCCTAGGACAACACGAGGGTTAAAAGAGTTACAGAGGTAGTCCTTCTCCTTTTTCAGATGTTGCATTTATTTAACTTTTAAGTCTTATTTATTTATTTTTAAAGCTGCTTTAAGTATATTTGATCAGTAGCACAGCCACAGCATACCGTTATCTTATCAAGTTGTTATGGCTAATAGGTTGGTCGGCACTGCGATGATAATGTTGTTGTGGGTCTGTCCTTCCTCTTAGCTTTGTTTTGGTCTCCACCACCTCCTAAGAGAGAAAAAACAAACACACACACACACATCTGACTCATTAGCTGCGAGATGATTTCTTCACCAGTTGCTTGCTAAATGTGTCATTCTGCTGCAGGGTGCTGGGGACCAAACAGTCAACCTTGTTTGGTTTATTTACATCATGCAAATAAACCAAACAATGCATCATGCAAATAAACACACATGACACAAGTCGATTGTATGAAAACCGAACATGTTATTTGAATAGTCTAAACAACCTTAGAACAGGTTATTACAAAATAAAGAAGTAATACAGAATCAGTAGTGACAGAAGCCAAAAGGCTTTTTATGTGAATCCCTTTTTAATACACATTGTTTACAGTGTGCAGAACCAATACTGCAGTACTAGATGTACATTTTAAATTAAAATAAAGCAATTTGGAATTTAATTAAACAGTTTTTAAGCTGTGGGGAAACTAAAAGTAGTGGTACTTGGTTGTCGGAAGGGTATCTGAAGTTCTTATAAATGTAAAGTGTGTATGAAATAAAAATGTATACACTAACAAACTGGCTACTAGCTGTTCAGCCAATCAGTGTCAAGCAGCTTAGCTCGTTGAATTTTAATGAGAACTGGAACAAATCGAGTCCTGCAGGCTTTCTAAGCCACGCTAGAATGGCTTGAAACAAGGTAACCAGGGCTGTTTTTTCCACAACAAAATGTCAGAGTCCATGGTAGAACTTCAGATATTACCACAAAGTAATAAAATACGTGTGGCGGGGCACCTTTTTAAGAATGGCAGCACTTCAAAAGTGCCATAATTTACCAAAACATTTAGCCAAAAGAGGATAAAAAGCTTTGTAGTTGAAGAGTTGGGTGATAATTCTACTACAAGTGACCTTTTTCACACACATTACAGACCTTAAACCTAAAAAAATAGTTTTAAAATGCTTTGTGAATCTGACACCTCATGATTACTTCATAGTAATATCCACCTGTATATTATATTCAGTACATATCCAGCTGTAAATCTTGCTCACAATACTTGTTCTCTATATTTTATATTCATAGGACAAACCCATCTGTAAATCTTGTTTATAATAGTATTAATTTCTATATTTATTCAGTACATATCCATGTCCTGCACTTACTGCTATTGCACTTCTGGTTAGACCTAAACTGTATTTCGTTGCCTTGTACCTGTACCTGTGTAATGACAATAAAGTAGAATCTAATCTGATCTAATGATGGTGAAGGAATGAGTGTTGGGTGGACACATTCACCTCCAAATCCCTTCTAACCACTGAAGGTTTCATCAGAGGAGACCAGCAGGTTACCAGACGTCCATGTGTGGGAGTTTGGGAGTATTATAGTAGGATCCATGGAGGGTGGGACAGGCAGGCTGAAACTTTCCCCAAAGCTTCAGGCTTCAAATCCTGCCAAGCAAAAGGAATGCCATGGAGACATGAATTATGTCCCCCCCGTCCCCCGTCCCGTCTGTCAGCTCTCTTCTGGTTGGCTCCCGTATGTGCTAGTAACACTAGAAGTCCAAAACTGAAGCGTGGAAGTCAGGGTAATGTTCATCACATATAGACACAACAGACGCCATGATAGTTTATTTAGTTTAGTTAAGAGTTCTTAAGGACATAAAGAGTACCTAAATAAAAAGTAATAAAAGGTATTTTTAAGATGACAAAAAAACTAAGCAAACTAGATTAAAACAATAAAAGAAGTTTTGTAAAGGTAGTTATCTTTTTTTCAGCCACTTTCATTATTAATTTGGGCTTCTGATTTTTTCTATTAATAATTAACCTGACTTATTCATTTATCAAAATACTTGTCAGCTCTGTTTCTAATGAACCTGCAGTTATGGTCTTTTCACTAAAGCTGTATTTTTGTCCTGCTCCTTTCTGTGTGGGGTTTTCTAGACAGCGAGGCTTCATACAGTGGGTCCAGCAGCTTCTTTGTTAATCTTCTCATTAACAGAGATAAGATCACCACATGCATGGGATGTGTGAAATGTTGAATTAATTGCTTAAAAGACCTGCGATTACATTTGATTCACAACTTGGAGGTCTTGTTGCAGCATTGTTTCATGAATATGAGGAACGTTTTCAGTATATCATACTATTAGGAACAATTACGTGTTGATATTGAGTTTCTTTAATCAGTGATACATCTTGTATCAGACAATTAAATGAACATGGAATATACAAATGTAGCCATTTGTATCCACTAACATGGTAAAGACTGGTTTGATCTTTTATATAAATCAACATATGGGTTAATTTTGAAGCTTTAAATGGATGCTTTCGGCTCTCTTGGACCAGGTCTGTCTCTTTGTCTGCACCTCTCACTGCTCTCTAATATCTTGTGTCATGAAGCGGTTTGTACAGTACGTGGTTTTGCATTGTTTGACCTTTGTTGCTAACCATTGGCATTCATTCTGTGTTCTGGGTAAAGAGGGTGGGGCTCTGGATCAGGGACATTCAAAAGTGAAACTGGTGTCTAATTAGAAAAGTCTATATAAAGAGACTTCAGATACAGTATTAGGGACCACTAAGGTCTATATAAAGAGACTTCAGATACAGTATTAGGGGACCACTAAGGTCTATATAAAGAGACTTCAGATACAGTATTAGGGGACCACTAAGGTCTATATAAAGAGACTTCAGATACAGTATTAGGGACCACTAAGGTCTATATAAAGAGACTTCAGATACAGTATTAGGGGACCACTAAGGTCTATATAAAAGAGACTTCAGATACAGTATTAGGGGACCACTAAGGTCTATATAAAGAGACTTCAGATACAGTATTAGGGACCACTAAGGTCTATATAAAAGAGACTTCAGATACAGTATTAGGGACCACTAAGGTCTATATAAAGAGACTTCAGATACAGTATTAGGGACCACTAAGGTCTATATAAAGAGACTTCAGATACAGTATTAGGGACCACTAAGGTCTATATAAAAGACACTTCAGATACAGTATTAGGGACCACTAAGGTCTATATAAAGAGACTTCAGATACAGTATTAGGGACCACTAAGGTCTATATAAAAGAGACTTCAGATACAGTATTAGGGACCACTAAGGTCTATATAAAAGAGACTTCAGATACAGTATTAGGGACCACTAAGGTCTATATAAAAGAGACTTCAGATACAGTATTAGGGACCACTAAGGTCTATATAAAAGAGACTTCAGATACAGTATTAGGGACCACTAAGGTCTATATAAAAGAGACTTCAGATACAGTATTAGGGACCACTAAGGTCTATATAAAAGAGACTTCAGATACAGTATTAGGGGACCACTAAGGTCTATATAAAAGAGACTTCAGATACAGTATTAGGGACCACTAAGGTCTATATAAAAGAGACTTCAGATACAGTATTAGGGACCACTAAGGTCTATATAAAAGAGACTTCAGATACAGTATTAGGGACCACTAAGGTCTATATAAAGAGACTTCAGATACAGTATTAGGGACCACTAAGGTCTATATAAAGAGACTTCAGATACAGTATTAGGGGACCACTAAGGTCTATATAAAAGAGACTTCAGATACAGTATTAGGGGACCACTAAGGTCTATATAAAGAGACTTCAGATACAGTATTAGGGACCACTAAGGTCTATATAAAGAGACTTCAGATACAGTATTAGGGACCACTAAGGTCTATATAAAGAGACTTCAGATACAGTATTAGGGGACCACTAAGGTCTATATAAAGAGACTTCAGATACAGTATTAAGGACCACTAAGGTCTATATAAAAGAGACTTCAGATACAGTATTAGGGGCCACTAAGGTCTATATAAAGAGACTTCAGATACAGTATTAGGGGACCATTAAGGTCTATATAAAGAGACTTCAGATACAGTATTAGGGGACCACTAAGGTCTATATAAAAGAGACTTCAGATACAGTATTAGGGGACCATTAAGGTCTATATAAAGAGACTTCAGATACAGTATTAGGGACCACTAAAGTCTATATAAAGAGACTTCAGATACAGTATTAGGGACCACTAAGGTCTATATAAAGAGACTTCAGATACAGTATTAAGGACCACTAAGGTCTATATAAAAGAGACTTCAGATACAGTATTAGGGACCACTAAGGTCTATATAAAAGAGACTTCAGATACAGTATTAGGGACCACTAAGGTCTATATAAAAGAGACTTCAGATACAGTATTAGGGGACCACTAAGGTCTATATAAAAGAGACTTCAGATACAGTATTAGGGACCACTAAGGTCTATATAAAAGAGACTTCAGATACAGTATTAGGGACCACTAAGGTCTATATAAAGAGACTTCAGATACAGTATTAGGGACCACTAAGGTCTATATAAAGAGACTTCAGATACAGTATTAGGGACCACTAAGGTCTATATAAAGAGACTTCAGATACAGTATTAGGGACCACTAAGGTCTATATAAAGAGACTTCAGATACAGTATTAGGGGACCACTAAGGTCTATATAAAAGAGACTTCAGATACAGTATTAGGGACCACTAAGGTCTATATAAAGAGACTTCAGATACAGTATTAGGGGACCACTAAGGTCTATATAAAAGAGACTTCAGATACAGTATTAGGGACCACTAAGGTCTATATAAAGAGACTTCAGATACAGTATTAGGGGACCACTAAGGTCTATATAAAAGAGACTCCAGATACAGTATTAGGGGACCACTAAGGTCTATATAAAAGCATCCAAAGAGCACCATGTCATGGGACATTTAAATAAAAGTTCAAATTAACTTGCAAAGACTTTAAACTTTTTGGAAATTTGAAAACATTTCCCCTAAAGGAAGATTTAAATTCCTAAATAAAAACAAATCAAACAAGAAAAAACTTACCTTTACATAATTGTGTCATACTTATAAACTCAAGAGAAGTTATTTAGCCAAAAAGAAATATAAACATAATAGTGTGTATTATATTTCATCTTAATATTTTGCTTTTACATTATAAATCTTCTACTAATCTGAAACAAAACTTCAAAATAAAAGCAGATATGAGGCTTACCCTTGACAGAGGGGGCAAGTCAATAATCTTTAAATCTTAAAAACCACAATGATTAGTAGTAAATCGCTAATGAACAGTCGTGGTGTGGTCTTTTTTAAAACCTGACACTCCCTTACCAGCTCATTGCAATGGCCAGGCAGGTCATTTTTAGAGGTGTGAGCTAACTGCGGTGACCTCCTCTTATGGGGGGCCCCTTTCATTATGGGTCCACTCCAGGCTCCATGTGTGGCATTTCACCCCGACCCCCAGAATGTGCCACCTTGAGGCCAGCACCGGGCCATATAGCGGCCCGCGCGCCCACCCCACCTGAACACTGCTGGGATCTAACCGCTCACTAACAAACCTCTTGTGTGTTGCATCTGCTTCTGAAGGATCTTCTTCTTTCCATCTGTCCCTTTTTGTTTGTCTCTCAGGCCCTTGGAGACAAAGACTGTCTTCTGTTTGGACGTCTGTCCATCTATATATTCATCTCTGATAAGGTAAGTCCTGCTGTCACCCTGGACTGCCTGCATTGTTTTGGTCCAGTACATCATGTTGTTTATGTGCTGTTTCCGTTCATAATCATGCTTATTGTGCTCCTGTCATCAGTGGTTGAAAGTAACTAAGTACATTTCCTCTCTTTACTTGAGTATTATGTGATACTTTATACTTGTAATCCACTACATATCAGAGGGAAATGAGACTAAGTTCAGAAGATTGACACCTCTTTCATGTCTGCATGGTAAAATTAGATTATGAGGGGCTGGTAGGTGTATTTTATTTTCTTAGACAGAGCCAGGCTGTCTGTTTTCCCCTGTTTCCAGTCTTTTGCTAAGCTAATAAGCTAACTGGTTGCAGCTTCATATTAACTGTACAAATATAGAGGGTATCGATCTTCTCGTGAAAATCTTGTGCAAGAAAGCCAATCAGCATATTTCACAAAATACTGGAAAAAATATTTTATCAAACCTCTTCACACCAACCAGGTTTCTACAAGACATGTTAAAGGTCCCGGGGTAACACAATGTCCCTTTATGAGGTTTTTAAACATTAATATGAGTTCCCCAAGTCTGCCTATGGCCCCCCAGTGGCTAGAGATGGTGATAGGTGTAAACCGAGCCCTGGGTATCCTGCTCTGCCTTTGAGAAAATGAAAGCTCAGATGGGCTGATCTGGAATCTTGCTCCTTATGAGGTCATAAGGGGCAAGGTTACCTCCCCTCTCTCTACTTTGCCCGCCCAGAGAATTTGGCCCAGAGTTTGGTTGCATTGCTTTGTTTTGACAGCGGTCGGACAACATGTACTTATCTAATTTTAGTTTGAAGGGTGTTGCTGTTACAATATTTAAAGCTGCTATGACAACAGTGTAGACACTTCTTCCTTCTTGCATTCTTCACTCGTCACTCAGCGCGTGTGCGCTAACTTGGCAGTTGTGACGGCACCGAGGCCAGAGGAGCAGTGCGAATCAAGTAATCCTGTAACGTGGAAACAAGGCTGAGGAAACAGCCTGCGGGGCAAGCTCATCCAAGAACTCATTCACTCAAACACTACATTACAAACTTCAGTTGCCATGTCAAGTGACGGATAGTGCAGCATACAGGCTTTCAAACAAACCCAACCCTTAATGTGCTTTATTTTTTGCCAACATCAACCATTTGGTAATCCTTATGAGCGTGGTTATCATTTTCAGTGAGTCTCAGTGAGTCTCTCATTTGGTAGAGAGACACGGCAGCGCTCTGGCACACCGCTGTTGCTGTTGGCCGAGTAACAGCCAGCTGGAGCAACTGAGGACGCTTCTGTTTTATATGCTTGAAGCCTCCAGGCCCCGATGTGTGTTCCTCCCGATGTGTACCTACGGTGCAGACGTAGCAGAGGAGCTTTAGACTAATACTCGTACAGGCCTCCAAGTGCTCGATGTGTAGGGACATATAGACGGAGCCTGGCTGCAGGGAAACTGTTGGTGTGCATTAATCAGATTAATGGCCGTGAGTTTTTCCAGTGGAGCTTATGAGGTCTGGACCTGCTTCTCTATCCGTCACTCCCTCCTCCTCAGCTGGTCTCTCAGCTGGTCTCTCCCCTCCTCCTCCTCTTTACTGGCCTGACCCACTTCTCTATAAACCAACAACTAGAACCTCCTCCTCTCTCTCCACCATCACCCACCTTGTTAGCAGGCCTGTATTAGATGCAGATATCTCCGTATTGTCCATTAAATGACATGATTGACAGGATTCTCTGATCCTCTTTGTGCTTCTGAACTGAGATTTGTTTTTTAACTAAGGTGTGTGTGTGTGTGTGTGTCTTTTTCAGAATGTTGTTTATTTATTTCTTGACTAATGAGCGAGTACATCCTCAAATTACAGACGTACATGGTAAAATGATTGTTTTTTAAGTGAGGCAGCCACACCTTAGCAGCACAAAGGGACGTAGAGGTGTAGAGTTCTGTTGTTTATGTCATTTGATACGTGATTAATGTATTCGGCTGCATCCGTAGTATGTGTGCGCTTCTCCTTCGTTTATTTGAGCTCGACAAACCAGCTCCACACGTCCTGTATGAGCCTGAGAAGATGCTAGCTATGCTATCGGACCTCTTTCTCTTCCTCACTTTGTTTCTTAGGCTCGTAAATGTCCGTCTCTATTTCACTTTCCTCTTTCCACACAAGCAACGCTTATCTCACCCCGGACGGAGTTTGTTCTCTCCTGCACTACCCTCGTCTCATCGCTTATACCTCGCGAGCTCCGCTCTCTCATACCTCTCTTCTTTCAGCGTTCCTTCCATCACTTTCGCCCTCTTTGAACAACACTCCTGTTCTCTGTCGGTCAGGCCTGACTCTCTGCGGCCTAGATATGGATCAAGGACCAACCTGTAGCTTTTGGAGGCCTTCAGATGGTTAATGGAGTGAATGAAAATTGAGAAAAAACAGAGCTGTGATGGGTGATAAATTTATTTTAAGGTTTTTTGATTCCTAGGTATTTTTGTAAGATCAAGGAAATCCCCATGAGTTGTAACATGTAAACGGGGCTGATAAAACAGCTTGTGTGCCTCAGTCTCTATTACAAGTGACATATTTTACTGTATGTATAATCCAAACAGTTCTGCTTGTTTATGTCTCCAGGAGAGAGATGATTTATAACCTGGGTAGTTAAAAACCTGGAGTCCAGATGCTTAAAGGAAAAGTTCAATATTTTGTAAAGTATAGTGGCTTTCTTTTAGATAGATGTATGAAAAGATTGATATTAATCAAGTGTGCTTGTTTCATATAAAGCCACCACCAGGTTTAGGTTTTTAACCTGTTGTTAGTGAAAGTGTTGAAATATAAAAACATCAAACATGCATTTAATATAAATGAGATGAGAGTATGTCACGTTATTCCTCGCCATGTTAAACTGTATATAAGGGAGGCTTGGGGTTTTCTACCCCGGAGTTATTGTAACAAACATTGTGATTGGGTCTATAGTAAATCGGAACAAATACGTAGAACTATGCAACAGTGCAGTACTTATCATCAAGGGTCATCTGAGTTTTTAGAAATGATGGCCTGTCAAAAACAGACAGGTTGCTGTAGATCATCACATTGGCTCTAATGGGGACAATGATGTGGTACATGGTCTCCCACGGCGACCACTGTTCCTCTGACCATACTTATCTACAGCTCGTGGGTGTGTGGGTGTGTGTGTGTGTGAAAATATGTGTGTGTGTTAAACTGTGTGTGTGTATGAAAATGTGTGTGTGTGTGTGTGTGTGTGTGTGAAAATGTGTGTGTGTGTGTGTGTGTGTGAATGTGTGTGAAAATGTGTGTGTGTGTGTGTGAAAGTGTGTGTGTGTGTATGAAAATGTGTGTGTGTGTGAAAATGTGTGTGTGTATGTGAAAGTGTGTGTGTATGTGAAAGTGTGTGTGTATGTGAAAGTGTGTGTGTATGTGAAAGTGTGTGTGTGTATATGTGAAAGTGTGTGTGTGTGTGTATATGTGAAAGTGTGTGTGTGTGAAAATGTGTGCGCTTGTGTGTGTATGTGTGTGAAAATGTGTGTGTGTGTGTGTAAAAATGTGTGTGTGTTTAAACTGTGGGAATTGAACCCAAGTTTAGGATCAAGGGTTGAGGAATGTAAGCCTCCTCAAGGAACACACACACTCACTCACTCACTCACTCACTCACTCACTCACTCACTCACTCACTCACTCACTCACTCACTCACTCACACACACACACACACACACACACACGTCCCCAGGCCTACCCTACGTTTTAAAACGTGTGAAATGCTCTCTGTTAGGTTTTTGGCATCTAAAGTACTTGGTTAGTTTGAGAAACCTGAAACCTCCATCTCGATGTAATTGCTCCTAACCTTTATCATCCCCCTGATACGTTCTTTAGTTTTTATCTCGTTTAAGTATTCATTTAGTTATGTACTTTTGTTGTTATACTGGACTGTTCTACATTGATACTAATATATAAACGTCAATATGAGTCATATGTTTTGCTTGAACTAACAACTTATGGGAGCAGTTTTCAGGGGAGGAGAACCCTGGACTAATACTGTCACACAACCTCTGTGTTTGGCATTATTACAAATTACTAGAGGTCCCCAGGTAATACTAGTTCCTATCCCAACCAATCGAGCGGCTTCGTAGGGCGGGACTTGTCTAGAAGTTACATAGGATCTATAAAAATGCATCAGTACATCAGGATAGCTTATCTTGGCTCGTACACCTGCACGTCGTCTTTACAGTGAGTTTTTAGCCAAGGCAGAGCCGGCTTTATGCTACTAACGTGCCATGTGTCGATGTGAAAACCAAAGCACCAGATTAAAAAATAAAAGGTCAGGGCCTGCAGTCCTTCCCAACCTTCCAACTGTATTGTAAACAAAACATAAAAGATTAACAGGAATCGGCTTTATTTGCCAGGTATGAGGATACCTACGAGGATTTTTTCTTTGGAGCATCGTCACTCACAATGTGCTTACACATACAAAACAACCAAAACAAAGATATACACACTAATATATACACACTAATATATACACACTCATATATACACACTCATATATACACACTAATATATACACACTCATATATACACACTCATATATACACACTAATATATACACACTCATATATACACACTAATATATACATACTCATATATACACACTCATATATACACACTCATATATACACACTCATATAGTATACACACTAATATATACATACTCTAAACAGAAACAATATAGAGGCATGAGTGCAATGAAGAGTTCAATAAAATTATTTAAATGTGGAGCATAGTGCAAAGGATACTGGGATAAATAGTATTATGTTATTATATTACAATATGAACAGTTGTGAAATAGGAAATGAGAATGATAAATAACTAATAAGTGAGATATGAGAATGATGAATAAATAACTAATAATAAGTGAGATATGAGGATGGGAATGATGAATAATACTAAATAAGAGGAATAATAAGTGAGATATGAGAATGGGAATGATGAATAATACTAAATAAGAGGAATAATAAGTGAGATATGAGGATGGGAATGATGAATAATACTAAATAAGAGGAATAATAAGTGAGATATGAGGATGGGAATGATGAATAATACTAAATAAGAGGAATAATAAGTGAGATATGAGGATGGGAATGATGAATAATACTAAATAAGAGGAATAATAAGTGAGATATGAGGATGGGAATGATGAATAATACTAAATAAGAGGAATAATAAGTGAGATATGAGGATGGGAATGAAGAATAATACTAAATAAGAGGAATAATAAGTGAGATATGAGGATGGGAATGATGAATAATACTAAATAAGAGGAATAATATATATATATATATATATATATATATATATATATATATATATATATATATATATATATATACAGTGGGTACGGAAAGTATTCAGACCCCTTTAAATTTTTCACTCTTTGTTTCATTGCAGCCATTTTCCAAAAATCAAAAAAGTTCATTTTATTTCTCAGTAATGTACACTCAGCACCCCATCTTGGACAGAAAAAAACAGAAATGTAGAAATTTTTGCAAATTTATTAAAAAACAAAAACTGAAATATCACATGGTCATAAGTATTCAGACCCTTTGCCGTGACCCTCATATGTAACTCAGGTGCTGTCTATTTCTTCTGATCATCCTTGAGATGGTTCTACACCTTCATTGGAGTCCAGCTGTGTTTGATTATACTGATTGGACTTGATTAGGAAAGCCACACACCTGTCTATATAAGACCTTACAGCTCACAGTGCATGTCAGAGCAAATGACAATCATGAGGTCAAAGGAACTGCCTGAGGAGCTCAGAGACAGAATTGTGGCAAGGCACAGATCTGGTCAAGGTTACAAAAAAATTTCTGCTGCACTTAAGGTTCCTAAGAGCACAGTGGCCTCCATAATCCTCAAATGGAAGACGTTTGGGACGACCAGAACCCTTCCTAGAGCTGGCCGTCCGGCCAAACTGAGCTATCGGGGGAGAAGAGCCTTGGTGAGAGAGGCAAAGAAGAACCCAATGGTCACTGTGGCTAAGCTCCAGAGATGCAGTCGGGAGATGGGAGAAAGTTGTAGTAAGTCAACCATCACTGCAGCAATCCACCCGTCGGGGCTTTATGGCAGAGTGGCCCGAAGGAAGCCTCTCCTCAGTGCAAGACACATGAAAGCCCGCATGGAGTTTGCTAAAAAACACCTGAAGGACTCCAAGATGGTGATAAATAAAATCCTCTGGTCTGATGAGACCAAGATAGAACTTTTTGGCCTTAATTCTAAGCGGTATGTGTGGAGAAAACCAGGCACTGCTCATCACCTGTCCAATACAGTCTCAACAGTGAAGCATGGTGGTGGCAGCATCATGCTGTGGGGGTGTTTTTCAGCTGCAGGGACAGGACGACTGGTTGCAATCGAGGGAATGATGAATGCGGCCAAGTACAGGGATATCCTGGACGAAAACCTTTTCCAGAGTGCTCTGGACCTCAGACTGGGCCGAAGGTTTACCTTCCAACAAGACAATGACCCTAAGCACACCGCTAAAATAACGAAGGAGTGGCTTCACAACAACTCCGTGGCTGTTCTTGAATGGCCCAGCCAGAGCCCTGACTTAAACCCAATTGAGCATCTCTGGAGAGACCTGAAAATGACTGTCCACCAACGTTTACCATCCAACCTGACAGAACTGGAGAGGATCTGCAAGGAGGAATGGCAGAGGATACCCAAATCCAGATGTGAAAAACTTGTTGCATCTTTCCCAAAACGACTCATGGCTGTATTAGATCAAAAGGGTGCTTCTACTAAATACTGAACAAAGGGTCTGAATACTTATGACCATGTGATATTTCAGTTTTTGTTTTTTAATAAATTTGCAAAAATTTCTACATTTCTGTTTTTTTCTGTCCAAGATGGGGTGCTGAGTGTACATTACTGAGAAATAAAATGAACTTTTTTGATTTTTGGAAAATGCCTGCAATGAAACAAAGAGTGAAAAATTTAAAGGGGTCTGAATACTTTCCGTACCCACTGTATATATATATATAATGGATGTCAAACAATAATGCCTGTCTTAAATACAGCTGTAGTTGTTTGGGTTTGAGTGTTGCGGACCATGCCAGACGTTGGTTGTAAATGAATGGCTGAGTGGCTGTTTTCTATGAAGGGAACGTGTTGCATTAAGCTCTTTGGGGTGAATCGTTGCTCTCTGTTGACATTTATTCTGACAGCAAGTATAGTAAAGCTTGTGCAAAAAGCACCCTGATACTCACACACTTCTGACCTGTAGGGTACATGAGTAGTAATTAGCAATCCATGGCAAAGTCAGTTTAGTCATACTCATGTTGCAGCATGCTGGTGGCAGATACCGCCGCTGCTAGCATACTTACCATTCCCCTGCGACACACACACACACACACACACACACACACTGCTGGACAGTCTCTACTGTGTGGAGAGAATTTATAACTCAGCTGTCTTAACCCTCGTGTTGTCTCCTCATCAAAATTGAAGATCAACACTTTTGGTGACGCTTTTTATTTGTTTTTAACTTTTTTTTGAAGTTTTCAACACTACGTAACACTAACTTATTAACTTTAGTTTTAGTTATTTATGGAATTTATGGTCAATAAACCTCATTTATAGGAAATTATACCTAATGTTTGAGTTAGAAAAGCAGAAATTAGGAATTATTGAGACTAAAATTAAAGGAATGGATGTTGATGATAATCACAGACTGGAATATGTCAACTTTTACTCAATACTATTTCAAAAACACTTCAATTTGTTTTCAAATGCTACAAAATTGAATAAGACACCCCAACATTAGTGAAAGTAGAGATGTGTGCTTGGCAAAGAGCGTTGGGTGGAATCAATCATGTTATTTTGGGGAATTAAAAAGAACATTGATATAGGAGAGTGGGTCAACATGAGGGTTAACTGGATAGGCTGCATGGTCTTTGAGTTGTGATTTTGTGTTAAACGTCATAGCGTTTGGCTAATCTTGAATGTCACTTGTCTCCTTAAACACAACATACACACAAACGCCCCTACAGATGCATATTCAATCTTTTATTAAAGGCTCAACCAGGTGTTAGCATGTCACAGAAGTAAGTGAGAGTCACTGTTCTCTCGTCTTATAGTCTGGGCTAACCGTAGATTTATTTATCTAGACTCCCTCCCACATCGTTCCCTGCAGAGCTCACCAAGGCTACCGTTGTACACTGCATCTAATTTAGCACCAGCCTGCTCCCAGTGCACATCTACATCCACCGCTGTTATTCTGGGAGTCAACTAGTCATTTACAGTGGGAGGGAGGAGGAAAAATAACCAGGAACAGTCTTGTCAAGTTGAGCCTGTTGTTGGAGAGCAACAACAATAGTTTATAACATAGTTACAGTCTCCTCTGTTTGACACTTTTCTACAGTAATAACATAATTAAATAAACCCTCTGGATGTGTTTTTGATCACTTAAAACCCTTGGGGACAGAAGAGCGCTGCACACAGCAAGGTCTTACTGCAGTGGCATGTTTTCCTCCACAGTTATGCTGTGTCTGCCACAGGCAGTTGTCTAGCCTTGAGACAGGGTTTTGTCCAATGGGAGGACAGCATGGAGGAAGGCAGTGCATAGAGAAGTCAGGTCACATTGAACTGTCGACAGGGTTCATCGGCAAATTCACTGAAAGTCAATACCCAGAAGGGAGAAATTTATATTAAATAGATTTTTTCTGCAGATGGTTATTGCTCTGTAGAACTTCTTTGCTTATAGGTAATCGGTAAAACTTTACTTTAATTCCCCCCACCCCCCTCCCCCTATGTAGCATTTATAAGCAATATATATAAATCTCTAATAATATAAACGCACTATGATGCTATTGTTTTGGGGCCAGACTAAGAAAAGATCTGAGAAAAGTTGTAAATACTAAACTTTATTTATTTATTTCTCATCTTGTGACCACTTAGATTTATCTTGGGATCGACCAAGGGGTCCAGACTCCAGGGTTGGGAACCCCTCCATCATTATTATTATTATTATTATTATTATTATGATTATTACATTTGGAATTCACTTCAATGTGATTTCTTGTTGCAATTGGACTTTAAAGGTTACTTTTTTATCTCTAGTAACACTATGGAGCTGGTTTTCAATGAGGCGATCCCTGTTTTGTTTATTCGGCCCAACATGCATGCACGTGCTTGCACACCTGGGTGAAGCGATACACAGTCCAATGCCAATGGTTTCACACTATTCCACTGATCTACAGGTGCCTGTAACACATCAAGATATGCTGCAAAGAGCCAACAAAGGCAGAGAAGTAGAAGACAGCTAGCTAGTAAACATGAATGTAAACTATACTGGATTTGGGGAACTTAAAAAAAACAACAACAGCAATGCATTAAGCACAATTGTTGGACACATTGAGTTAAACATAACTTGTATATGTTTATAAGAAAACTCCACAAGGCCTCTTTTAAGGTACAGTACAGGCGTATATCTTGTTTCTCCTTTTGGCTGATTGAGTCTAAGTTTGGTTGAGCATGACGACTCAGAGACATAACACCGTTAAATATGATTTGTATTTGAATTATTATCAGAGACGAGTCTGTACAAATGTTTGTGCGTCTTCGCTTTGATGAATGAGATCCATTGTGGACGAACAGGACTGGCTGACACAGATTCCTGCCTCAGTAACAGAGCGGATGTGTGTGTATGGGCATCAGTGTTTGTTGTGTATAGAAGGAAAAAACTGGGCAGCAGTGTGGAGAAAACAGCCCTGTTAGTCAGCATCGATGAAGACTCTGATACCCGAAATAGAGGACATGTATTCTTTTACAGATGTGTTATATGGAAATCATAAAAGCCCCCAGACCCCTCAACATACAATGCATTATTTATATTTTATTAAGTGTTTATTAATTCTATTGTTTCACTCTTCTTAGTTAGGTTCAAATGTTTTAGTCCTTTTACTTGATTTTTGTGCCCTGTCTTGAGATACTAGGCTGATTACCTGGCTTGTGAAACCTGATACCATCTCTCTCTCTGTGCAGTCTTTCCTGTAGCCGCCACCATTCTTTGCTGTAAGGCCGACCCCAATATGTCTTCCAATGGAGACGTTAGCAACCTGGGGAGCTCTGACAGCTTCTGGGAGGTACAGTAGGAACACACACACTTCACACATGCAGACTTATTACTGATGTTAGGAGAAAACTCAAATGGGAAGGTTAAATTATTAAATTATGCACTGGACTGGTAGTGCTTGCTCACACATTATTGGCTGCATGAATATAGCAATTTTATCCAAAGAGCTTCAAATGTTGCCTCTCGTTCACACACCCAGGGATCACCATGGTGCTAAGCTGCTAACATTCTGGTAGCAATTAGGGGTTTAGTATCGTACCCAAGGATGCTTCGACGTGTGGGCAGGAGGAGCTGGGGAAAATTAAGCACCAGCCCTGTGATTACAGGATGACCCGTTCTGTTCACTGAGCTACAGAGTTACAAAATCAGTTACTTAGTTAACAAACAGCAAACATTGCGATCTTTGTATGTGAATTATTACACCAGATCAGATATATGGTATATGATATTACTATCCCACCATGTGTTGTGTACTTGTTGAGCTGAGAGAAGCAGCTGGAGGTGGTGTTTAGATAGAGACACAGACACATAATGAGTCTCTGCTGACTGACTGCCAGCTTCACAGCCCTCCATCTGGAAAAACTACATACCTTCAACCTTCCACTCACTCTCTGTCCTCTTTTACTATTAGCAGTTTGTATTTATTTTAGTCTGTGTACATCATCGCTAGTCTGCTAAACATCCTGCCGGGTTAACATTTTGCGACACAAATATTAGCATGTTGATAACAAGTATTGAACTGAAAAGACCAACTGATATAACAGTAGAGTAGCATTTCAGTGCCCAAGCTCAGTCGTATTTCTGTTTCCTCACTTAGTGTGTGTGTGTGTGTGTGTGTCCCTCTGCAGCCAGGAAATTACAAAAGGACTGTGAAGCGGATAGACGATGGCCACCGGCTGTGTAACGAAATAGTCAGTTGCTTCCAGGAGAGGGCAAAGATAGAGAAGAGTTACTCTCTGCAGCTGAGCGACTGGGCCAAGAGGTGGAGGAGTGTTGTGGAGAAAGGTGAGTAAAATAAAAACAGATCATATGGGCTGCAGGCTGCAGCAGACAACGAATAAAACAAATAAAAAAAAGCTAGGGATACCCAACTATGTCATGGTAGGTGTAATGCTCAGGACCCGAGAAAGCACAGTGTCAAGTGTGAAGTTACTTGGATGAGCCCATTCTTGAGAAAGCTGCAAGCAGTACCAGAGGTTAAGCAGTTGGTCCATCCCGAACAAGCACATTTTGAACGGGCACTGCAATAGTTAATCATTTCAGCGAGTTAGTTCTCCATCTTGACCTTGGCCCAAGAATTGACGTTTATATACACAAACAAGCCAACCAATAAGGACGGTTGGTCACGGTCTCTTTTTTCTGTTTCAAGCTAAATGGGATGCTAAGAGTGCGTCACCTCTCCCCACTCTCGTCCCTCAGGTCCTCAGTATGGTACGCTGGAGAAAGCGTGGCACGCCTTCATGCAGGCGGCAGATCGACTCAGTGAGCTGCATCTGGAGATGCGGGAACGGCTGTCGGGCGAGGACAGCGAGAAGGTGCGCAACTGGCAGAAGGATGCCTTCCACAAGCAGATGATTGGAGGCTTCAGGGAGACCAAGGAGGCAGATGACGGCTTCCGCAAAGCACAAAAACCCTGGGTCCGCAAACTGAAAGAGGTGAGGGCTGTCTGAGTGGTTTGTGATGTCGGTGAAGCTGGATTTTTAGTTGACGCAAGTGGTTAACTAACTTAAGTCCTGCCTTAGGTACCCACTAGGCCTGCACCATTCTGGGGAAAAACATGAATCACTTTTTTTTTTAGCTTAGAATTTATATCACAATTCTCTTCCACAATGTTTTTGTCAAAAAGTGTAATGTTTATTGCACACATGAACCATGACTAAACAAAACAAGTTGGCAGCACCAAACATAGATTTCTTTTGGCGCCTATAACACATTGTACATCACCACAAGCCTGTAAACACAGAGGCTTCAATGGAGAGGAGGGAGAGCATTGCACTATAAAACCTATTTCATAAAGTCTGTTTAAAACTTCTTTAACTTCTTTAATGTCGACTTCGCTCTCAACAAACTCCATCAACCTCAGAAACACGTAGGGGAAAACACAAGCAGCCAATCACAGTTCTTTCCATACTTACATCTCCACTGTCGGCGTATCCTGACCTGTGCAGTTACATTTCACTTTATCTTGGTGCAAAAACCTTGGAGTGTTTTAACAGGTCTTCTTTTTTTATTTTGTTTTATTTATATTTTTTTAACATAATTGTTGCACCTGACCTTGTTCACTATCATTTTTGTATCATGCAAAGTATGAGATAGCTTTGTGATTGGGAACAGATGCTACTTTGAGAGGAGACACTTGTTCAAGGTTCAAGGCTCTTTATTATCATGGGTCCAACAATAAGAGAAGTAGTTGTTGGCAATAGAAATCTTTGGCCTGAGACACCTCCACCAATGCTTGTTAATAACTAAAAATCACAAAAGTAAAAGCTAAATCTGCATCGGTCAAAAAGAAATAGGGCAAGTTCAGATATGGTGTTAAAGTAATAAATCTGTGCATGCAGTGTGTTTGTATGCGTGTGGCACCCCACGCATCCAAAATAACACCCCAAATCCCAGAAAAAGTGATTGAATTCATAATATGGGCACTTTAATATCTAAACAAAAATATAAATTAAGTAATACAAGTTGTAGACAGTATGGACAAATGAATACAACTGAATGTGAACAAGTAAAAAGGAATGTAGTAATGTGTATATGCATAATTAGAAGATAATCAAAAAAACTATATATTAACATGTACATACTGTACATATATCCATGTATATACATACATATGTATAAAACCTAAAAGTTAATTATATTTGACATTATGTGTGTTGGTGAATGTGTCATATTAGACTATTCAAATGTGTCAATGAGGAAACAAGACATTTAAGAAACATAATAAGGTGTGGTGAATGTAACAGAGTTGTATTGATTGCAAGTGTGTGTGTGTGTGTGTGTGTGTGTGTGTGTGTGCAGGTGGAGGTCTGTAAGAAGAGCTACCATCAGGCCAGGAAGGAGGAGTGGACGGCCTTTAACAGGGAAACGCACGCCAAGGCCGACCCGACCAAGTCGCAGGAGGAAGTTCGCAAATACACAACCAGGGCGGAGCGCTGTACTGAGGAGGCTGAGAAAGTACAAAACACATACAGTACATGCATACAGTACCATGTGTAGCTCCACTTATACTAGTCTGGGTGTGTCAGTGAGTTCAGAAAACATACAGTACATGTGTGTTTTTGAGTTATGAAACGCGACTAGGCTTGTCTCCACTGTTCTCTGCTCTGCAAAAAAAAATAAAAAATACAACAGTAGAGAAAAAGCTCCAGGTCCTGTAAAGGGAAATTGTCAACCAAAAACAGGGAAATCTTGAGACAAATTCAAGGTCAGGAAGTACACAAAGATCTGCGTCAGGCAACAAAAACACATGAAATCCAATATCATGACTCATTTGTAGAGTCTGCAAAAAAGCACCTGGACTTCAGTGTTTGGACACACAACCAGACTGTATGTATCAGCAGGCCCTAGTGTTGTTCAGGTAATCAACACATGCTGTTTCATGATTGCGTTTGCTCGCAGTGTGGGACAAGTGTCCCAATCCTGAAAAGGAATATTATTTTTCTTAGGTACATAGCAGCTAATCTGAGGCTAGACAGCCAAATCAAGTCTATCTATCAAAATTGTTCTTTTAAGTACCAAATTTCTTCTCGTTCTTGTTGCAGCTCCATAAGGAAAACACAAACAAGGCATTTGAAACTAAAAAAAGCTTTAACTTTGGAAGAAAACCATCTAACTCAAACTGCTCAAGTTTTCTCATTTTGGCTACAGCTGAACTTTAGGGTGAACTTTTACACCGAACAAAGACTTTTTGTTGTTGTCCCCCATCACTTACTTTGAAATCCCCTGTGGCCGGTTAGCTGTAGCTGTAGCTAGTTGGTAGAGCAGACGCAGCTATAAAGAGGTTTACTTCTCTGCGCAGTGGTCAAGGGTTTGATTGTGACCTGCGGCCCTTTGCTGCATGTCATTGCCCCCTCTCTCCCGTTTCATGTCTTCAGCTGTCCCGTTTAAATAAAGGCCTGAAAAAGCCCCCCAAGAGAAGATGGTCAGGTACAACAGGGGGGCTAATTACAGCCACCAAAACAGATTTTGCATGGACAGAATTGTTTTAATGACGATTATACATCTTAATACTAATAAATGAGAGGAGTCAAACAAAACATTTAGCAAAAAGTCCTGCTAAATACTTTTATTTTTTTAAAATACTTTTGCTAAATATTATTTCCACATTTTCAACACCTCACAGCTGAAGACCATTCCATACAGTAGATACAGCCACTACTTCTCACCAGCAATAGACTTGAACTAAGTGTGTACGCTTCCCACGTAACTCAGTGTGTGCTCTGTGTGTGTGTGCTCTGTGTGTGTGTGCTCTGTGTGTGTGTGTGTGTGTGTGTGTGTGTGTGTGTGTGTGTGTGTTGCAGGGGAAGGAGCGCTACACAAAGGCCCTGGAGGAGCTGAACCGCTGTAACCCTCGCTACATGGAGGACATGGAGCAGGTGTTTGACCTCACCCAGGAGGCAGAGCGCAAGAGGTTGCGTTTCTTTAAAGAAGTCCTGCAGGACATCCACACACACCTCGACCTGTCCGTCAAAGAAGGGTAGGACACACACACACACACACACACACACACACACAGAGGGATTAGGTGATGGTGAAGGCATGCAGAACGCCAAGGCTTTAATGTGTGTGTGACCATATGTCTATGTACACAGGGATTAATAGAAAACTCATGGAGTTGTCCATTAACTATTGACCTCTCATTCTATTTGAACAAGCCACTGTTACCACAGTAACCACCATTGGTAAAGCCCGACCAGATCTTTGTTCAAATATTGAACAAAAACTTCATCTTTAATTAACTCTTTGAGTGGGAAGTGATGAGATTTGATAAGAATGTACTTGGGGAAAAGTCCACCCAGTGACTTGTCTTGTTTCTTACAAGTTTTCCTTTACAGTAAAATGTCTAAAATCAAAGTCAATGGTAAAGTTGACTTGAAGTATAGAAGAGATTGTTCAGGATCCTAATGAAAGCCCACCTGCCCTCCTACAGTGACCTCAGTCTAAACCCAAACTCCAGACTCAGACTGAGCTCTGTCATTACCTGAAGGGAATTACGAGGGCACTAATGAGCAGTTGTCTGTCCCCAACCTTTTTAGCTTATGATGCATGTGGCCTTATGTTTTTGGGTTGTCCGTCTGTCCCAATACAAGAAAAAGTTTAAAGTACTTGACAGTTTAGTACTATAAATTAAAAAACATCCCTTAACTGTGAAGCATACAGTGGAATATTGAGTTTGAAGGTTTTGACCCTGGTGTAGTTTGACAAAGAACTGTTGGAGCCATCACAGTTTACAAAATTCAACAACTTTGGAAGTTTGTGAATGGACCTTTTTAATAAGGTTAAAAAAAAGGTGGAATATTTCTATAAACTTACAAGTTTACTCTTAGATTTGCATTTGGACAAACTGTTCATAAAACGTCCAGACATGTGCAGAAATGTCCCACTATACAGTATATTCACTGGGTTTTGAAAGAATTAGCTACTTTGGCTACTTTGAGTTTTGGAAGGTTTATATGTATTTATGTAAAAGTTTGTCTGGCCCCGGTCTGTTTTCTGTTGAATTCAGTCATCCGGCTTTAAGAGAAAGTCCAGTGTCCAAACAGCCATCAGTCATTTACCTGCAGCTCTTGGGAAGGTTGGCTGTAGATGAATAGATGCAAGTTTTTCCTTCATATCACCTCTGAGTGTAAACAAGCCAGCAAGGAGCTGATACGTCTGACTAGAAAATATGCACATACAATAGACTTATCTGGATTTCCACCTTTTAAATGTAGGCTTGAGGATTTTAAAGGCCAAGCCCCGGGAATACACAGTATAATCAGTAACAATAACATACAGTGTAATTGTGTGTACAGTACAGTGTATTCCGGTGTGTACTGCTAATATAGTAGGTGGTCTTGAATACAGCCATTGTTTTAGTTTTACAGCAACCTAATTGTTTTAATTCACTCTCTGTGGTCTCATCAAACTTGTTTCCAGCAGCAGCATGCAGCTTTTCTTTAGCAAAAACGTTGTGATTAAGCCACTAATTATTAACTGTATTTAGCAGCTAAAGAGACAGATATTTCCCTCAGGAGTTGGAGGAGACCAAAACTGCTAAGTTAAAGCTAAAAGTAGAGTGAACATTGAACTCAGATTCATCATTGCTCTGTGTCTGCTGATGTGTAAATAAGGCCTGCAACTAATTAATCAGACTATAATTCTCTCAATTAATTGTTTAGTCTATAATATGATGGAAAATAGTGACTAAAGATTTCCCGACACTTTATATAATAATAATAATAATAATCTTTATTTGGAGAACTCTTTTCAAAAACAAGTTACAAAGTGCTTTAACAAGTGTAAAGACAATAATACCCAAGAGACATTAAGTCAATAAGATAAAAGCATGAAAACATGAAAAAGACTAAAATACAGATAAATATAAAATTAGTAAAATACAATAAAATAAAAGGGATAAAATAAAGTCAAATAAGCTCGGGAAAGGCTCTCCTGTAAAAGTATGTTTAAGAAGGGACTTAAAGGAGTTCCCTGACTCAGCTGACCTTAATCCTCGGGCAGGTTGGTCCAGGGCCTCGGGGTCCTGACCCCAAACGCTTGGTCCCCTTTAGTTTTCAGTCGAGACTCTGGATCAGATAGCAGACCTTTGCCCGAGGATCTCAAGGTGCGTACTGGTGTATATGGGACTAAAAGGTCAGAAATATAACAAGGAGAGCTTTAAAAGTGATCAATAGAACTTTAAAGTCAATTCTAAAACCTACTGGGAGCCAGTGTAATGAAGCTAAAACCTACTGGGAGCCAGTGTAATGAAGCTAAAACCTACTGGGAGCCAGTGTAATGAAGCTAAAACATACTGGGAGCCAGTGTAATGAAGCTAAAACAACCTGGGAGCCAGTGTAATGAAGCTAAAACAACCTGGGAGCCAGTGTAATGAAGCTAAAACCTACTGGGAGCCAGTGTAATGAAGCTAAGACATACTGGGAGCCAGTGTAATGAAGCTAAAACCTACTGGGAGCCAGTGTAATGAAGCTAAAACAACCTGGGAGCCAGTGTAATGAAGCTAAAACATACCTGGGAGCCAGTGTAATGAAGCTAAAACATACTGGGAGCCAGTGTAATGAAGCTAAGACATACTGGGAGCCAGTGTAATGAAGCTAAAACATACTGGGAGCCAGTGTAATGAAGCTAAGACATACTGGGAGCCAGTGTAATGAAGCTAAAACCTACTGGGAGCCAGTGTAATGAAGCTAAAACATACTGGGAGCCAGTGTAATGAAGCTAAAACATACCTGGGAGCCAGTGTAATGAAGCTAAGACATACTGGGAGCCAGTGTAATGAAGCTAAAACATACTGGGAGCCAGTGTAATGAAGCTAAAACATACTGGGAGCCAGTGTAATGAAGCTAAAACATACTGGGAGCCAGTGTAATGAAGCTAAAACAACCTGGGAGCCAGTGTAATGAAGCTAAGACATACTGGGAGCCAGTGTAATGAAGCTAAAACAACCTGGGAGCCAGTGTAATGAAGCTAAGACATACTGGGAGCCAGTGTAATGAAGCTAAAACATACTGGGAGCCAGTGTAATGAAGCTAAGACATACTGGGAGCCAGTGTAATGAAGCTAAAACATACTGGGAGCCAGTGTAATGAAGCTAAGACATACTGGGAGCCAGTGTAATGAAGCTAAAACATACTGGGAGCCAGTGTAATGAAGCTAAGACATACTGGGAGCCAGTGTAATGAAGCTAAAACATACTGGGAGCCAGTGTAATGAAGCTAAAACATACTGGGAGCCAGTGTAATGAAGCTAAAACAACCTGGGAGCCAGTGTAATGAAGCTAAGACATACTGGGAGCCAGTGTAATGAAGCTAAAACATACTGGGAGCCAGTGTAATGAAGCTAAGACATACTGGGAGCCAGTGTAATGAAGCTAAAACATACTGGGAGCCAGTGTAATGAAGCTAAAACAGGAGTAATGTGGTCATATTTGTTTGTTCTGGTTAAAAGCCCGGCAGCTGAGTTCTGGACAGTCTGGAGTCCATCAATGGATTGTTGGGATAAACAAGTGAAAAGGCTGTTGCAATAATCCAGGCGTGATGAGATGAAGGCGTGTAAAATGGTCTTGGTGTCCTTTATAAGTTAACATAGATTGAATTTTAGCTATATTTCTAAGTTGATAAATAATATAATGGTCTGAGATGAAGTCATCAAATGTCTTGTTTTGTCAAACCAACAATCCAAAACTCAATTACGTTCAGTTTACTTTCATATAAGACAAGGAAACTCAGCTTTAAATTAGCTGGGAACATACTGTAGTGGAGCATTTAATAACTATAGAGACAACTATTTCCCTTTTTAGAAGTTAATGGAGACCAAAAACGGCTACAAGGCAACTTCACATTCATCAAATGGACACAAACATGACTTCACAATAATGCTAATGTTGCTCCATGTCAGTCTAATGTGTAAATGCAACACGTTCAGTACAATCACTTCAAAAGAGGATAATATATCATTGTTTACATCATGTTCTGCT
>CM057237.1:979396-1014396 GCA_029931835.1 Etheostoma nigrum | reverse complement strand
GTTTGAAGGTTTCAGGTGTTTTCAAATCCATTTGCATACGGGCAATTCAATAAGCTTTACATAAAATAATACACAAAGGAACATCGACATATAAAATATGACTAAAAAAGTACATAAAATAGTAATTAAACAGAGTAATATAATTAAAAGATAAGTAGTATAAAATACAAAGTACATAAAATAGTAATTAAACAGAGCAATATAATTAAAAGATAAGTAATATAAAATACAAAGTACATAAAATAGTAATTAAACAGTAATATAGACCGAGAGACCGAGAGAGAGACCGAGAGAGACCGAGAGAGACCGAGAGAGACCGAGAGAGACCGAGAGAGACCGAGAGAGACCGAGAGACAGAGAGAGAGACCGAGAGACAGAGAGAGAGACAGAGAGAGAGACCGAGAGAGAGACCGAGAGAGAGACAGAGACAGAGACAGAGAAAGAGAGACCGAGAGAGACAGAGACCGAGAGAGACAGAGACCGAGACCGAGAGAGAGAGACAGAGACCGAGACCGAGAGAGAGAGACAGAGACCGAGACCGAGAGAGAGAGACAGAGACAGAGACAGAGACCGAAAGAGAGACCGAGAGACAAAGACCGAGACAGAGAGACCTCAGGATACCAGGCCCCCCTGATTTTGTCCAGTGGCCACTGACAGTAATGCATATGTAGTTGTAAGCAGTGATGAGGAAATGCTTGTTAGTGTTGATTAATGAACTGTATTTGTCAACATATACAACTATTAAGCTTCCAGAGGTTTTCCAGAATTTAGAAATAAGAGTAGAGAAAGAAAGGGGGAGATGTTGGCAGAAAGAAATGAATCTCTTCTGTTCTCTGAGGAATCTCCAGACGTTCCCACAGCGCCGCTCGCACGCAAACAAGAGAGCCACTGTCCCAACCCACACACACACATTTGTCTTTCTGTACTTCTGAGGACTTTCTGTTAACTACATTCATTCATAACACCAACCTGAAGTACTCAGCTGCATACTTATACCTTAAAAATGTAAGGCTTTTAAAGAGAGAGGAGCAGTAAAATGACCTCACTTTGTCTGTTTGGTGTTATTTTATGCTTGTGAGGCCATTTGGTACACACACACACACACACACACACACACACACACAAACCTCCTGCTGACAGTTTGGAGGAGGTTCTGTGCTCAGCTGAGACTGAAAATAACAGTAAGTGTATCCCCAGCCACCCACTTCTGTCAGAAGCCTGTTATTATGGCCAAAGTGTGTCTCTGTGTGTTTGTTTTTGTCTGGCTGTGATCCGATCAGACTCCATTGATTATCTACCACAGGACAGGCGTGATCATTACATGGCCACTATGTAAATTATCATTGTTAACACCTCCATCATGTTTACATGTTGTATTTTATACTGGGGGGATGTTCATTAATCACATTTATTGCTCTACCCCTATCAAATAAATAAATGTATTTATTGTATTTGCAACATTTGTTGTTTTGTCATCATTGTAATTTTAATTTATTATAATCTTTTCAATAATAAGCTTACTAATATCTGACTATTTCCTTCTATATTAGAAAATGCTGCAGTGTACAATACAATTATAAATCATACTAACTACAACTGCAACTGGCTACTAGCTGTAAGAGATCTAGCAACCCACAAATCCCTGAGTGTGTTCAATTGAGCAATGTTGCGTTTTATTGCTTATGAATTTAACTTTTCGTGTGTGTGTGTGTGTGTGTGTGTGTGTGTGTGTGTGAGTAGGAGTGGTCTCCAGAGGCAAGTTGCTCCATAGGCAGGAAGGACCGAGGCAGACACTCTGAGGACAGCGTGGTTACTCTCACCAACATTGTCTCATCTGGTGTAACTGATGTCCCGCCGAGTCCCATCACCCTGGACAGCAGGTAGGAGGACTTCTCCACGTCAGCTGCAGACTAACTACAACCCTCATTTTGTCATTATTGGACTCGATCCAACACCTAGTTTTATTTGCTCTGTTTTTTGGAGTAAGCCATGAAGTATAAACCTGAGTATGTGTGTGTATCAGAGATGGCAAAAGTACTCACTTTCCGTACTTAAGTAGAAGTACAGATACTTGTGTTAAAAAATACTCTGGTAAAAGTAGAAGTACTAATTAAACTTCTTTACTCAAGTAAAAGTAACAAAGTACAAGCTTGGAAATTTACTTAAAGTATAAAAGTAAAAGTAGCCTTGTGAATGACAACCATTTTTTATGCAAAGCTACCTGGAGCACACCAATGTTACTAGAGAGACGCTGAGGAACTTCAGTGGACATGGAGGACACGTCTTTATATGGCATTGGCTACATTTTAAATGGATGTCTGCCAATAGGCCTAAAACATAACATATATGATTATTATGACAGAAAACTGGGACTCCAGGTTAATAAGATTCTTACTGAGCAGCAAGATATGAATTCAGTTGTGATTCTGTAAGAATTCACAGATCCAATTTCTATTTTTAATCTTCCCCCTAACATTTAAATGCATCTACATTTACGTTTGTGCGTGTGCTCAAATATGTCTTCTGGAGAGAAAAAAACGGATTCACATATGAATGACTAAACAGACATGAAGAAGTTCCCCAGCACATTCACCAGGAGTCCTTCTTGATGCCTACTGTCTCAAACATCTCTCTCAGATAAGGACGAGGATGATGGGAATGTCTTCCTGCTTGTCTGTCGGATCTCCGTTTTCTTCATTTTCAATCATGTCGCCCTCCATACTACTATGTGCTAACGTTAGCGCCATCAAGCCGCAATGATTTGCTGTGAATTAATGCAGAATGCCGAATCTGATGCGTTGTCTTAGTCATGCGTCAAATGAAACGTACTGTAGATATATTCCCATCATTTAGATTGAATATGGGATTGATGACGTAAACAATAATAACGATAATAATAACTCCAGTGAAATGATGTGAAAGTTGAGGACTAGATTAGGACTGGATTAAAGCTGATTCTGGTTTCCAACCTGGCCTCAGGTGTGTCTGTGAAAACAGACAGAGACAACTTCTCTCTAGCTAAGTTTCCATCCACTTGTCAATTGAATTACAGTACCTGAAGTTCGATTAAAAAAACTAAACTCATGCGAATAAACTGGTTAAGTGTTGATGCTTCATTAAAATCAACAAGGCAACCTAGCTGGTGAAGAACACACCAAAACCACTAGCTAATTTAGCCTACTTTAAATGTGAAGAACTATAGATCAAAAACAGGCTTAAGTGAACTGACAATATCAGTTATACGACTTACAGTTCTCAAAGACGCACACACACAATCTCAGCTGATGATCCTCCGGACAGAACTTTTTCTTTCTCACTTTATTCTCCGTGTGGCGCGCGCACCCGCTCGCGGTGTGTGGCGCGTGTCCGCGCTATTCACCGACATGAAAACCTCTTGTACAAAACTAAAGTAACGAGCCAATTTTATAAAATGTAAGGAGTACAAAGTACCGATATTTGTGTTAAAATGTAAGGAGTAGAAGTAAAAAGTCGCCACAAAAATAAATAGTAAAGTAAAGTAAAAATATCAGAAAAATCTACTTGAGTACAGTAACGAAGTATTTGTACTTCGTTACTTCCCATCTCTGGTGTGTATGTACACTGGGAAAGGGTGATACAGACCCTTTCCCAGTGTACATACACACACCGCTGCACAATATATACGTGTGTGTTTGTTACAGACAGATATAAAGGTACGTAGCTTATAGAGCATGTAGTTTAGGTTGTAGTTTAGGTTGTTTTGGGGTAGTCACCCTGAGGAGTTAACATCCTGTACATAATGCACTTTAATTAGCAGCTAGAAAGGTGTGTGGTTGGGTGGGTGTTGTGAGACTCTGTTACTGGTTTTAACGTCTGTACAAACTCGGCTCCCAGCAGTACGTTTCCTCAAAAGCAAACAACATTAGGCAGTAAGTAATTTGCTCTACTTCTTCATCTAATCCCACCATGCTGCTGCTGGCACTGCTCCATGAACACACGGTCCTTCAACTAAAAAGTCTTAGAAAACACTCACAACCTAAACCCAAAACCCTCTGCAAAACATGTCTGTGTTCTTGGAAAATAGCCGGTTTCTTTTGCAGATGAGACAGGAAGCAGTCACTTTAAACTGCACCGAATATTAGAGGTGGGACAAGCTCGTGAGATTAAAGTGAGATGGGACTTCTCGTCGAGGTAAAAATGATCTCACAATATTGGTCACAAGTGCAGAGCAGCCGCCAGTAGTCATGTCTAACCTGGTTGTTCTTTTAATACATCTGCTTTTGAAGATGAGTCTGGCCTCCACATTAGCATGGAAGATCACCTGCCCATTCGCCAAAGTTGACTCTTAGTTTACTTTTGCAGAGCGTTAGTGGAGTTGCAATTGCACAAAGCTGCCGGTAGAACCCAGCGTTAAAACATTAGTACGGCCACCCTCTCACTCTCACTGCATCTGCAGCGGGCAGTTCAGTGTGGCGCTGATTTTAAATGAGTCGGAAGCAGAAAGCCAAGCCTAACTTTACTTTTAATGATATTAAACAAAGAGAACTGTTCTCTTCTTGTCCTAAATCAATACAAGAGCAGCCTAATTCCTTGTTTACTGCTGCAATGAAATGCTTGGTTACGTTGTAACCTTGGTTCTCTGAGTAAAGACTATTTTTCCAGTCATTTTTCTTAATTGAAGTTTTCTTTTAAATAGTATTAAAATCTCGTCTCGTGAACCCAATCTCGTGTCTCGTCTCGTGAGCCGAGTGTCTCGTCCCACCCCTAACAACAAATAATAATAATAATAATAATATTGTCATCCTCTCTTAAGCCTTTGCTCTTCTAGTTTTAAAAGTAAATCAAAGGTGTGTGTGTGTGTGTGTGTGTGTGTGTGTGTGTGTTCAAGTTTTGCCGGTACACAAATGTGAAAATAAAAAGCCATTTATGCATCAAATTGTCTCATAGGCCAGATCTAGTAGTTTGAATATTATGTCCAGTAGAAGACATAAGTAGATGGTGTTTTCAGACCTCTATTGTGAGTTTCTGTGCAGCCATTAGCAGCTTCCTGCTGGTCTGTGACTGTCCTGGTTTCCAAACTAAGACTGGTCCTCTGTGAGCTTGTTGTCATTCCATAAACTCATTGTGGTGCCTGAACGTCTCAGTGGATGTCACTGGACATCCGTGCTGACAACGGCTGTGGTTGCCAGGAGATGTGTGATGTAGCAACAGAGCCTCTCTTTGTTTATTTACAACACCTCAGTTGGGGCACATGAAAAAATCACTTTTTCTGGGATTTGGGGTGTTATTTTGTGTCTCTGGTGCTTCCACACACATACAAACTTGGGAACAACCCATCCATGCTGTTTTGAGTGAGATCCGGTTTCTGAATGTCCTTTGTCTTCAGTCTCCGGGTGAGCTGTTCAAAATCTGCACGGCTTTCTACGTCACTAGCCGAGACGAGGTGGCTAACTGTAGCATGCTAGCACTAGCATGCTAGCTCGTTCTCAATGGCAAAACACTGCTACAACACACACTAGTGGACCATAATCTCCAAAAGAACTACTTCCATGTCCCTGTTTGGCAGGTATACCACAAGTGGCCCTCCTTTAGACTCCCAACAAAAATTGTATAGAAGTGGGATGTCTCACTCTGGAGCTAAAACAGAGACAACAAAAATATGGTGTTTTTTTAAAAATAAAACCATGGAAACCTATTCTGGTACAACCTCAAAATACAATAATGAACCTGAAATGAGCAGAATATGCTTTATGCTTTAAGTATAAAGGGATACACATGATGCACGGTGACCCAGGGAGATGTTCGAGCAACTACAAAACTGAGAAAACCAACCGGCTAAACTAATTTAACTTTATTATATTTTGTGCTTAAAAACAGTGTATAGAATAAAATAGACTTTATAATTGTAATTGCACAAGCTTGTGTACAATGAAATTTGCTGTGCCGTACCTGATTATAAAAGTAATAAATACACATAAAAAACCTCTTTCACTACATGGACTCATTGCAGTCATCCCAATCCATTAATATATGAATAAGCATTTTAAAAGCATGGAGACAGTAATGCACATCTAGTTCATGACACAGGGTGGGGAAATGTTTGATTTGTTCAGTTCAGGGATGGCTCTTGGATTAAAAACTGTCCTTCAGTGTGGAGGTGTGAGCTTTGAGTGCACCAAAAGTTAATCAATGATTGTATGTTTCTATAACTTGTGATGCTGGATTCAAGTGCTGGTAAAACCGGGAATGACATGAAACATAACTAACACTTGGTGGAAATTTCGGCCTCTGGATCTTTGCATCTGCCTGACTTTGTGTGTCTCCTCTCTCAGGGTGAAAGACTACTCGTCGGACTGGTCCGACGAGGAGATTCCTAAGAAGGTGCTGGCGCAGAACGGCGTGGGGGAGGCGGAGGACGACGAGGATCAGGTAGAGGCGGTGCGAGTCAGAGCGCTCTATGATTACACGGGCCAGGAGGCCGATGAGCTCAGCTTTAAAGCAGGTATTAACCCTTACTAATGCTTATAGAGGAGGAGGCATCACAGTGGAGGTTTGGTCATAAAATGCAATGCAAAAAGTATTTTAGCTTCACTGAAAGCCCATAAAGGACTAAACTTGTGATGGAAGAAGTATTCAGATGTTTTGCTTAAAGGAGTGCTGTCAGTAGTGAGAAAAATGGAAAACGATCGATGCTGCCTACACCGAGTTATCCTCCTGCTAGAGTTAGCACCCAGTCGATTGTCACAACTTTCATGCCTTTCTGTCACATCTACCGCAGTCAAATTCACTGTGTTCACTCGGAATCAATCACTGCACACGGCTAGGCGCTGGTGATGACATTTCAAGCTTGTTTAGAGGCTAAAAACACGTTAAAACTTGCCCTGTTTAAGCCTGTGGGGTGCTAACTCTAGCAGGAGGATAACTCGGAGGAGACGGCACCGATGGGTTTCATTTTTCTCGCTACTGACAGCACTACACATTAGAAAAAACAGAGCTACATGTTGAAATTGACCGGAATTCTCCTTTAAGTCAAACTAGTAATACCACTGAGTAGAAATACTCGGCTACAATTAAAGGTCAACATTCAGCAACATTCAGCAACATTCAGCAACATTCAGCAACATTCAGCAACATTCAGCAACATTCAGCAACATTCAATAACATTCAATAACATTCAGCAACATTCAGCAACATTCAGCAACATGCAGCAACATGCAGCAACATGCAGCAACATGCAGCAACATGCAGCAACATGCAGCAACATTCAATAACATTCAGCAACATTCAGCAACATTCAGCAACATTCAGCAACATTCAGCAACATTCAATAACATTCAGCAACATTCAGCAACATTCAGCAACATTCAATAACATTCAATAACATTCAATAACATTCAGCAACATTCAGCAACATTCAATAACATTCAGCAACATTCAATAACATTCAGCAACATTCAGCAACATTCAATAACATTCAGCAACATTCAATAACATTCAGCAACATTCAATAACATTCAGCAACATTCAATAACATTCAGCAACATTCAGCAACATTCAATAACATTCAGCAACATTCAATAACATTCAGCAACATTCAGCAACATTCAATAACATTCAGCAACATTCAATAACATTCAGCAACATTCAGCAACATTCAATAACATTCAGCAACATTCAATAACATTCAGCAACATTCAATAACATTCAGCAACATTCAGCAACATTCAATAACATTCAGTAACATTCAGCAACATTCAGCAACATTCAATAACATTCAGTAACATTCAATAACATTCAGTAACATTCAATAACATTCAGTAACATTCAATAACATTCAGCAACATTCAGCAACATTCAGCAACATTCAGCAACATTCAGGAAGTATTGACATCAAAATATACTTAAAGTACTAGAAGAACTCAAAGCTAGTTGATTGATGTCCAATAGCAGCGAGGGTTGTAGTACGATATTAGACCTATTATTATTATTATTATTATTATTATTATTATTAGACATGTTATATCTAGAACAGCCTAATCACAACATAAGCATTTGGAAATGGTAAGATAAAGAGATTAAAACTTTAAAAACTTTTCACATTTTCTGTATAACAAAGTATGAAGTTATGATCTGGTGAAAACACGTTATATGGTAGTAATGACATGATTCAGTTTTGATCTTGAGTTTAAACAATAAAAGACATACAGCAACAAAATTCACTACAATACTTCTTAAAACAACATTATAGTAATTTAAAAGTAAATGTAGTAGTTATTAAAGGGTAACTAACTCCTTTATCTACCAATTTAACCCTTGTGTTGTCTTCCCGTTAACCATGAACTTGTCCTTCCAGTTCAAAATTAATAATTAATCATTTTTCCATGTTTTTGTCACTTTTTCCAGCTTTTGGCGCTTTTTTTAAAACTCTGAGCTGGTTTAATGACAGATTTTACACTTATTCTTGGATTTCATGATCAACAAACCTCATTTATATCAAATCATACATAAGTTTTTAGTTAAAAAGGCAGAAATTATGAATTATTTTAACTACTAGTTAAGATCAGAGGATGTTGAGTGGATCTCAGAGGGATAGATGTCCAAGTTTAGTCTGGATACTGGTTTGAAACCATAAAAAAAAAAAAAAAAAGAATTCAAACGCTATAAGATTAAATAAAACGCTGAAATAATTCAATGAAAGTAATCATTAATGTTACCTGAACAACGTATAGAATCATCCATGTTATTTTTGGGTAATTTGGTTGAAATAAATCCATATTTCTGATATAAAACACTGTGAAACGGGTCTGTTTGACCCGAGGACAACACGAGGGTTAACAACTGATTTGCAGATGTTCTTAAAATTACAGCTTCACAAACATAAATGCACATTTCTACTTGTTGCCCTGTGATGCCTCCCGTCTTGACACATTTACACACACACACACACACACACACACACACACACACACACACACACGCTCATGTCAAACACACTGTTTCAGACATGAGTGTGTAGATCAGATGTGACAAAGTCACAGAAACTTCATCTTTGGTCAAAGCTTTAGTGGATTAATAAAACATTTTTGTTTTATTAATCAACATGATTAATAAAACATTTTTGTTTTATGAATCAACATGATTAATAAAACATTTTTGTTTTATGAATCAACATGAAAGCTGTTTCCTCATTTGACGGCCGTCTGTGTTTAGATCAAGAAATGGAAAAATAACTTCTTGACATGGAATAAGTTTTACTTCTTTGAACACAAGACAATATTTCCCTTTCATCTTATAAAATATATAGTTTTTATTTTATAATTAAGACAAAAACTGCCTAATTTTTGCGATTGGATTGGGTCATTATTACAAAGGTTTCAAATTAAATTTGTAATATGTAATTATATTTCCTGATTCAGATATAACGTTATTTTTCTGTGACTTAAAAACATAATTATTGGCAAAGTTTCACATGTAAAGTGGCTGATAACAGGAGACGTGTGTGTTTCTGCATGATGTGGGACAGATGTGACAGATGTGAAGGTTGAGCAGCTTCACATCATCTGTTGTGATGCTTTTATTTTGATGGAACAATTTCTCTTTTAGTGTAAAATGAGAAAACTCTTAAGCTTCATTAAATACTCACATCTGTGTTCTTGTTGGGAATAAAACCTCCTCTGAGTGATCCACTGGATGTTTTATTTATCAAGAATACTAATATAATGAAGAGATAAGTGTTTAAAAGGAAGAAAGTTTGGTGAAAACACACATTAATGATGAATGATGTCATCAGACAAACAGTATGAACTGCATAGACATTCAGTTATTAACAGTCAAATATGCAGATCTCTCTCATCAAATGATCTTGAGGACAACAGTTTCTCTGTGTACTGTGTTTCTGATGCTTGGAAGATTATTATTTCCTGTATTCTCCTATACTCCACACACACCCTCTTCTCCTTCTCTGTCCTTCTCTGTCCTTCTCTCTGTCCTCTCTGTCCTTCTCTCTGTCATCTCTGTCCTTCTCTCTGTCCTTCTCTGTCCTCTGTGTCCTTCTCTCTGTCCTCTCTGTCCTTCTCTCCGTCCTTCTCTCTGTCATCTCCGTCCTTCTCTCTGTCATCTCCGTCCTTCTCTCTGTCATCTCCGTCCTTCTCTCTGTCATCTCCGTCCTTCTCTCTGTCATCTCTGTCCTTCTCTCCGTCCTTCTCTCTGTCATCTCTGTCCTTCTCTCTGTCCTTCTCTTTGTCCTTCTCTCTGTCCTTCTCTCTGTCCTCTCTGTCCTTCTCCGTCCTTCTCTCTGTCCTCTCTGTCCATCTCCGTCCTTCTCTCTGTCCTCTCTGTCCTTCTCCGTCCTTCTCTCTGTCCTCTCTGTCCATCTCCGTCCTTCTCTCTGTCCTCTCTGTCCTTCTCCGTCCTTCTCTCTGTCATCTCTGTCCTTCTCCGTCCTTCTCTCTGTCCTCTCTGTCCTTCTCTCTGTCATCTCTGTCCTTCTCTCCGTCCTTCTCTCTGTCATCTCTGTCCTTCTCCGTCCTTCTCTCTGTCCTCTCTGTCCTTCTCCGTCCTTCTCTCTGTCCTCTCCGTCCTTCTCTCTGTCATCTCTGTCCTTCTCCGTCCTTCTCTCTGTCCTCTCTGTCCTTCTCTCTGTCCTCTCTGTCCTTCTCCGTCCTTCTCTCTGTCCTCTCTGTCCATCTCCGTCCTTCTCTCTGTCCTCTCTGTCCTTCTCCGTCCTTCTCTCTGTCCTCTCTGTCCATCTCCGTCCTTCTCTCTGTCCTCTCTGTCCTTCTCCGTCCTTCTCTCTGTCATCTCTGTCCTCTGTGTCCTTCTGTCCGTCCTCCGTCCTTCTCTCTGTCCTTCTCTCTGTCCTTCTCTCTGTCCTCTCCGTCCTTCTCTCTGTCCTCTGTGTCCTTCTCTCTGTCCTCTGTGTCCTTCTCTCCGTCCTCCGTCCTTTTCTCTGTCCTTCTCTCTGTCCTCTGTACGTACCTTGTGCTTTTATTGGACAGAAAGTCCCCAAAGGGCTGTGAGTTATGTTCATGTGAGAGAGGTCCTATGGATGACATTGTAGTGAATCAGCTGATGTGGATTGCGAGGTACTTCTGGGAGGTTAGACCGTACATCATGCCAGTTGAGATCGATATTCAGGCCTGGCCAATCGCGTGCCCAGATCCTCTCGAGAGGGAGGACGGACATGCGTAATGGACCGCAGTCTTGCCTATTTCATCACAATCAGGGACGGGCGAGAGAAGTTGGTTGAACCAAGCTTTCAAATGCGAGCAGACGCATTCGGTACGAGCCAGGTCCCCAGGGACGAACGCTGGACTTAGAACCCAAACGGTGTCCTAACAACTTGTGTGCCCGTCCCGTGATGCGTGGGGCTCAAAAAGACGTTTTTCGACAGATTTACATGTTGAAAGGCACCCGCGAAATTACTCGTTTCTTTATCATTTAGAATGTCTAAATCACGAGGAATCACTTTTCAGCTGGCGGTGAGGTGGCCCTGCTTGGTTTAACCAGGCCACTGTAGAGGTCTGGGTGGGGGGGTCTGAGGGACTCCGAGGTAATGAAAGCTGATGGGACCACAGAGGGGGAGACCTTATTTTAGAAAAGCTTACCTGAGCTCAGCTAGCTTATTGTGAACCAGGCCCAGATCACTGAGGAACTGGGACAGTCTAGTTCTAGTTCATCTTGTTGGATTGTGTGCTTGTGGGGTCGTGAATTAGAGTTCTAGATTTCGCGTCTAGAGCATGTTATGTATGTTTTTAAAGCGTGTGTTGAAAATAAAAATGAAGAGAGAGTTGAGATTTCATTGATATTCATCGTGAGTGTTGTGTTTAACCGCCATTGCTTTGATTTGCCATCGGTGCTCTTCATCTTCCCTCCAGGCGAGGAGCTGCTGAAGATGGGCGAGGAGGACGAGCAGGGCTGGTGTAAAGGACAGCTGAGCAGCGGCAAAGTGGGCCTCTACCCCGCCAACTACGTCCAGGCCATCGCGTCCTGATGGCCCGCCCCCCGCGCTGCTCACCCAGCCAATGGTACAACCACACTCACGATGCCAGGACCAATCAGAAGCTGTTAGTGCTGACATGTAGACCGTGAACGCGGACCGGTTTTTGGTGACGGGCTGTAGAACTTAACTAAGTTAGATTTATTTTTTCTGTTGTTTGAGCTGCGTTTTGGGAAATCAGTCCAAGTCCAGTCTTTGTGAAAGGCTGACTCGGCATGAGGTCAACGACGTTCTCCGGAGAACACACTGTAGAACACACTGTAGAGAAACATGGACCCGAGTTCTCTGACGGGACGTCTTATCTAAACTCTGGATTTTGGGTTTTCTGCTTGCTGCCGTCATGTTCAGTCACTAGAGTCAGAAAATCCACATTTAATCAAAGAGGACAACAGCTGGGTGGTGCAGCAGCGAGAGCAACCACAGCGACTGGCTGTGATTGGCTGACATTAATCAAACTGCTTTTTTTTTTTGCTTCTTTTTATTGTAGACGTTGTTTGACATTTTGGGAAGGAGGCTTATTTTCTTGCCGAGTTAGATAAGAAGATGCATACAGCTCTCATATCTCATATTAGGGTAAAACTAGCCGCCTGTTAGCTTAGCATAACGACTGGGGGTTTTTGAGACTTACTTTTGGAAGTAAAAGTCTCATTGATTTAGTTTTTGCACAGACGACGTTAAGGGAGCATTTCTACATTGTGGAGATTGGGATTCATCTGTATTAAAGATGAACTACTACTTTATCTATATCTGGTTCTTTCATTTAAAAAGTCCAAGTTCCAAGCGTGTATGCATAAAAACACTGAGGTGTAAGAAGAAAGAAACACTGATTACAAGACAACTCTGATTGCTAATGTCAAAAGACGACCGGGTTGACGAGGCTTTGGTCAGCCGGGCTAGCTGTTTGCAGTTTTTAGGCTAAGCTAAGCTAAGCTAAGCTAAGCAGCTGTAGTGTTGTATGAGATATGATAGAGGTTTTGATTTTGAGTACGGGCAAAGAAAAAAAGAAAGAAAGAAAGAAAGAAAGAAAGCCAAGTTGTTTCCCAAAATGTCCAACTATTTTTATGAAAGCCTTGGTATTCTCATCAGTGAATAAAATGTACTTTATTGTGGGGTTGGAAAGATATTTTAATAGCTAATTTGACTTTTATTTCCAGTAGATCAGTGCTGTCTCTGGTCCAGCTGTTTGAGTCCTGCAGCTGGATGAATGAAACCGGTCTGGAGTCAGAAGGATTAAATAAATCTAACAAAGACGGTCAGTGCCTTAGTCAGCGAGGCCAGACACGTAGAAACCAGTAAAATGTCCTTTTAAAACCTTTTACCTTCGGATTTGGATCATTTAGCTCCACAACGTATGCTTCGGTTACTTTCTATTTTATTTGTAGGTGTCACACTGAATTCACTTTCTCTCCTTTTCATTGATTTTGTTTATTTGTAATGTGATAGCTGTATGTTCGTATTAAGTCAGTTGATTTTGATTATGGACGGTAAAAACTGCCACCGGTTTCTTTTTTAATAATAGCGTTTCTACAGTCGGCTTATGTACTTCCTAACTTCCTAATTTGGGGCGTTTAACCTGCAGAAGGTGGTTTGTTGCTAGTCTAGTTTTGCTGTGCTGTGATCATGGAGCACGCACCCCTAACATCTGAAATAAGGGATCAGATTCAGTGTTTAGCTTTTCTTTGTAAGTTTGTGGTTCGTGTGTGTGAGGAAGCCTCCTTAAGTCTGTCTTAAGTTAACCCACATATAACAGAAATAATAGAGATGATCAACTGTGCTGCTCCTTTTATTCTTTCCAGATTTATAACATGTACAGAACATACAGTGGGAAGCAACAATAAAGCGCTTTCAGACTTTCTCTTATCCTCTTTCTTTCATCCCGTACAGTGGTGATTAGCAGGGTATCTGCGTTGGAACAGATTAAACCCCTGGGGGAGCGAGCTTGGAGGGTCCCTGGTCTAGTGTGATGAGGGGACCCCTCCCCGGGTCTTCTTACTGAAGGGACTGTGGTGCCCTCTGCTGGTCCAACCTGTCCTCTGCTAACCACACACGCTCATTCTCTCTCTCTCTCTCTCATCTCTCTCACATTCTCTCATTCTCTCTCTCTCTCTCTCTCTCTCATTCTCTCATTCTCTCTCTCTCTCTCTCTCTCATTCTCTCTCTCTCTCATTCTCTCTCTCTCTCTCATTCTCTCATTCTCATTCTCTCTCTCTCACATTCTCTCTCTCTCATTCTCTCTCTCTCTCACATTCTCTCTCTCTCTCTCATTCTCTCTCTCTCATTCTCTCTCTCTCATTCTCTCTCTCTCTCACATTCTCATTCTCTCATTCTCTCTCTCTCTCTCTCTCATTCTCTCTCTCTCTCTCTCTCTCACATTCTCTCTCTCTCATTCTCTCTCTCTCTCACATTCTCTCTCACATTCTCTCACATTCTCTCTCTCTCATTCTCATACATTCTCTCTCTCATACATTCTCTCTCTCTCTCTCTCATTCTCTCTCTCTCATTCTCTCACATTCTCTCTCTCTCATTCTCTCTCACATTCTCTCTCTCTCTATTCTCTCTCTCTCACATTCTCTCTCTCTCACATTCTCTCTCTCTCTCATTCTCTCTCTTCCCCCCAGCGGGTTGTTTTTTTAATAGAGCAGCGTGAACAGTTTGATTAAATAGAATATTAAAAACAACTCTGGTTGAGCCAAAGATATGAAAACCTGCAGACAGTTTTATTAAATTGACAAATGTTTATCTGTACAGCAAAATCAAACGTCACAATGATAACTCCGTTACGTCTTCATATTACACGGCATGATGTTAAAAGGAAAGGAAATCGCTCGGATTTAACAGGCGACGTCAGCAGAAACAGACTTAAAACAGCTGAAAGCAGCGAGCGGTTGCTCTTCTGTCTCACCATAGAGCAGTGGTTCTCAACCTGGCGGAGAAAAGGAAAAGGTTGAGAAGCACTGGTGTATGGGACGTTTCTTTTTTTCATGATCTGCTACTTTAGCTTCATTAACTTCAGTAAATGAAAATATGCTGCGCACACACACACACACACATCTGTATGATAACGTCTGTTTTTAATTCAAATATCCAACCAAAAGCTGCGAAACGTTTGCTAAAAAGAAAGCTGAGGTTACTTTAGAAATTTTGTATATATTTTTTTTTTACAACTGAAAGATGAATGAGGCTCTGGTCCAGTGATGTCAGCACACTGCAGATGTGACGGGCTTCAAGTTAAAGTGCAAAATTAAATATTTCGTCAATCAGGAAATTAAAAAAAAAAATTGCATCTGAGTTACAATTTAAAGTTATAAGTAATCCTTAAGTAATTTCCTGAAGAAATGGCATTGAAATGTCTTTTTTTCACCTCTGAGTGACAATGTTAAGCGTAATGTCTGAAGTTTATTAACTGTTTGTGTACATGTAGGAGTGTATATGCAACTAACTAATATTATTAGGGCTGAGTCCGAGTGGAAATCATGATCATGTTAGCAGCTCAATGCAGGTTTAATAATAAAGTCTGACCTGCAGTATGATCAGACAGAGCTTTGTATGCAGAGAACAACATCAGTTACAGCCAGGTTCAGTTAACTAATGCAGAAGATGAAGCCTCTCTGTGTGCTATGTGACAGATTGCGTTCATTAAAGGCAACAGAACAGGGGACGACACAGACCGTGGTGAAAACATCCAGAAGAATCCAAAACCTGATGCAGAGAGCCGGACGTGACCCTGTACAGGAGTGAGAAGGACTTCATGATTCATAAGAAAGCAACCGCAACGTCTCAAAGAATCCAACCCCAAAAAGTTTGAGTTTTCCGTGTACGATTCAGGCAACCACAGTCACTTAAAAAAAACAGAAAAACAAAACAACGTCCTGTTGCTCTACATGCTCCAGTCTCCGTTAAATATCACAAAAACAAGCATCAGGACCCAACGAGTGGAAAGCAACCCGGACCTCAGAACAGCCCTCAGTCACGTCAACAGCGCTCATTTGGAAATTTAAAAGATGTCAGACGTCACATCCGACCCCAAACAACATCCTCGGCAAAAGCAGATGGGGGGTGGTGGTGTGGGGGTGGGGGTGGGGGGGGGCGGGGCTAGAAATACCAACGAGGAAAAAAATAATCAGATGGAGATGCCCAGGTGGAGGGAACTTAAGGTTTCCGTGAGAGTCGGGGGACCATTTTGCATTTTGATGCAAATATTCAGCAGCAGCCAAAAAACAGAAGGGCTCTAATTGTGGGCGCTGGCGTTGGCACTGTGCAGGTTGGCTGGTTACAGACCGGGCATCTGGAAGAGGAAGAGGAGGAAGAGGAGGAGGAGGAGGAAGGTGCGAGGAGTCAGTCTTTTGTCAGAGCGCTCTGGTCCTCTACCGGTCCTTCAGTTCCCTCGTCACTCGCTTGGTGATGCGTCCACACAGCAGACCCACCAGGAAGAGGATGCACACGCTCAGCGCGATCATGAGCAGGATGTAGTTCTTGGAAGGCGACGTCATCACCTGCACGGCCAGGTCGGAGAAGCCCTCCGCCGGCGCCATCTGCAGGACGGAGGGAAAGATGAGACGAGGAAGACAGGGCCACGTAGCGGACCATCAGCTCCTAACTGGAATTTATCCAATCCTTTGGTTTCTGAACCAACACCTGCACAACTTTTGACCTTTGCCCTCAACTTTACAGACAACACCAGCCTGTTAGCATACGGGCGTTAGCACTTAGCTCAAAGACCAAGCTACAAGTTTTATGGAGGATTTGGGGCTTGAGGTGGCAGGAAAAGGTTTTAACTCCTTCTAAAAATCACGTTTTTTTACATTTCAGTTTGTGTACAGAAAAAACCCAAATAAGATGCAACCTGTAAGTTTTATGAGAAAGTTGGTAAGAGTATTTGTTAAACTTTCTAAGCCAAGATAGCTTTTCCCTCAGTTTCCCATGCTTGTGCTAAGCTAAGACCACAGAATTAGCATCATTTCCAAAAATGTCAAATATTCCTTCAAGTGTGAGCTAATGATCTACAAACAGAACAGTAGTACACATATGGTCATTCAGATGCATCTTGGATGACATTTGATGCCTTTTTGTGACGTTGAAAGACTTGGAGTGAGAACATGAAGAGGACCGACCTTGGCAGCGTAGCTCCACATGTCGATGCGGTCTTGAAGTCTTTTCTTACACTCTGGCTGCAGACGGACTCTCTTGTCCTGTAGCGCCTCCATCAGACACGACATCTCTGGACGGAGAGAGAGGGAGCAACATCGTTCATACAAACACACAATGGACAATCTCGCTGAAAAGCATCAACATCAAACCCCCCCCCCCCCCACCCAAGCACCCACGTCGTCCTCTGCCCGGCATGATGGCAGCACAGTGGTGTTTGAGGTCCAGAGCGCAGGCTGTGTGGAGGACCGGGTCCACAAAGATGTCCGCCTTACTCTCCTTCAGCATGTTCAGGACTTCCTGCAACACAGAAAGAGGAGGAAGATGGAGTTTCTGCACCAACGCCTAAGAAAGGTACTTTAAAGGAAGTTAAACATTTCAAAGACATTTTAAACCTTTCCCAACAAAATGCATGTATCTTTACGAACTTGTGACATGAACTTGTCAATGTTTTCTGAAGCAAAACACTGTGTTCTTGGTTAATTAACGCATTTTTCCTACAGTCCACAGATTATTCTTAATTAGTACACCGGTCAAAACAATAGTAGTAAATAATTACCTTTTTACAAGCTTCCAGTTTGATTTTCAGCAAGTTGACTTTCAGACATTCTTCCACCTGACCGGTCTGCTCCTGAGCTGCTGCCTCCTCCGCACACAACCTGGAGATCTGAGGGGGGAGGAGAGGAGATGAGGAGATGAGATGGAAATAGGAAAGGTCAGGAGAAAGGAGAGAAGGAGGAGACGAGAGATGAGAGGTAAGGAAACAGGACAGAGCAGGAGAAAGGAGAGAAGGAGGAGACGAGAGGACAGGAAACAGGAGAGATGGATGGAAATAGGAAAGGTAAGGAAACAGGACAGAGCAGGAGAAAAAGGACAGAAGAGAGCAGAGGAAAGGAAATGAGAATAGGAAAGAGGAGAGGAGAGAGGAGGGGACAAAGGAGAAGAAAGAGGACAGAAGAGAGCAGAGGAAAGGAAATAAGACAAAGGAGAAGAAATAGGACAGAGGAGAGCAGAGGAAAGGAAATGAGAATAGGAAAGAGGAGAGGAGAGAGGAGGGGACAAAGGAGAAGAAAGAGGACAGAAGAGAGCAGAGGAAAGGAAATGAGAATAGGAAAGAGGAGAAGAAATAGGACAGAAGAGAGCAGAGGAAAGGAAATGAGAATAGGAGGGGACAAAGGAGAAGAAATAGGACAGAAGAGAGCAGAGAATAGGAAAGAGGAGAGGAAATAGAGTAGAGGAGAGAGGAGGGGACAAAGGAGAAGAAATAGGACAGAAGAGAGCAAAGGAAAGGAAATGAGAATAGGAAAGAGGAGAGGAGAGAGGAGGGGACAAAGGAGAAGAAAGAGGACAGAAGAGAGCAGAGGAAAGGAAATGAGAATAGGAAAGAGGAAATAGAGAGGAGAGAGGAGAAGAAATAGGACTGAAGAGAGGAAATGACAATAGGAAATAGAGGGGACAAAGGAGAAGAAATAGGACAGAAGAGAGCAGAGGAATAGGAGATGAGAAAGGAAAGAGGAGGAGGGGACAAAGGAGAAGAAATAGGACAGAAGAGAGCAAAGGAAAGGAAATGAGAATAGGAAAGAGGAGAGGAGAGAGGAGGGGACAAAGGAGAAGAAAGAGGACAGAAGAGAGCAGAGGAAAGGAAATAAGACAAAGGAGAAGAAATAGGACAGAGGAGAGCAGAGGAAAGGAAATGAGAATAGGAAAGAGGAGGGGACAAAGGAGAAGAAAGAGGACAGAAGAGAGCAGAGGAAAGGAAATGAGAATAGGAAAGAGGAGAAGAAATAGGACAGAAGAGAGGAAATGACAATAGGAAATAGAGGGGACAAAGGAGAAGAAAAAGGACAGAAGAGAGCAGAGGAAAGGAAATGAGAATAGGAGGGGACAAAGGAGAAGAAATAGGACAGAAGAGAGCAGAGAATAGGAAAGAGGAGAGGAAATAGAGTAGAGGAGAGAGGAGGGGACAAAGGAGAAGAAATAGGACAGAAGAGAGCAGAGGAAAGGAAATGAGAATAGGAAAGAGGAGAGGAGAGAGGAGGGGACAAAGGAGAAGAAAGAGGACAGAAGAGAGCAGAGGAAAGGAAATGAGAATAGGAAAGAGGAAATAGAGAGGAGAGAGGAGAAGAAATAGGACAGAAGAGAGGAAATGACAATAGGAAATAGAGGGGACAAAGGAGAAGAAATAGGACAGAAGAGAGCAGAGGAAAGGAAATGAGAATAGGAAAGAGGAGGAGGGGACAAAGGAGAAGAAATAGGACAGAAGAGAGCAGAGGAAAGGAAATGAGAATAGGAAAGATGAGAGAGGAGGGGACAAAGGAGAAGAAATAGGACAGAGGAAATGAGAGAGGAGAAGAAATAGGACAGAAGAGAGCAGAGGAAAGGAAATGAGAATAGGAAAGAGGAAATAGAGAGGAGAAGAAATAGGACAGAAGAGAGCAGAGGAAAGGAAATGAGAATAGGAAATAGAGGGGACAAAGGAGAAGAAATAGGACAGAAGAGAGCAGAGGAAAGGAAATGAGAATAGGAAAGAGGAGAGGAAATAGAGAGGAGTGAGGAGGGGACAAAGGAGAAGAAATAGGACAGGAGAGAGCAGAGGAAAGGAAATGAGAATAGGAAAGAGGAAATAGAGAGGAGAGGAGAGAGGAGGGGACAAAGGAGAAGAAATGGGACAGGAGAGAGCTGAGAATAGGAAAGAGGAGAGGAGAGAGAGGAGAAGAAATAGGACAGAAGAGAGCAGAGGAAAGGAAATGAGAATAGGAAAGAGGAGGGGACAAAGGAGAAGAAATAGGACAGAAGAGAGCAGAGGAAATGAGAATAGGAAAGAGGAGAGGAAATAGAGAGGAGAGAGGAGGGGACAAAGGAGAAGAAATAGGACAGGAAAGAGGAAAGGAAATAGAGAGGAGAGAGGAGGGGACAAAGGAGAAGAAATGGGACAGGAGAGAGCTGAGAGGAAAGAGGAGAGGAGAGAGGAGGGGACAAAGGAGAAGAAATAGGACAGGAGAGAGCAGAGGAAAGGAAATGAGAATAGGAAAGAGGAGAGGAGAGAGGAGGGGACAAAGGAGAAGAAATAGGACAGAAGAGAGCAGAGGAAAGGAAATGAGAATAGGAAAGAGGAGAGGAAATAGAGAGGAGAGAGGAGGGGACAAAGGAGAAGAAATAGGACAGAAGAGAGCAGAGGAAAGGAAATGAGGAGAGGAAATAGAGAGGAGAGAGGAGGGGACAAAGGAGAAGAAATAGGACAGAAGAGAGCAGAGGAAAGGAAATGAGAATAGGAAGGGGAGGGGACGAAGGAGAAGAAATAGGACAGAAGAGAGCAGAGGAAAGGAAATAGAGGGGACAAAGGAGAAGAAATGGGACAGAAGAGAGCAGAGGAAAGAGGAAATAGAGGAGAGGAGAGCAGAGGAAAGGAAATGAGAATAGGAAATAGAGAGGAGAGAGGAGGGGACAAAGGAGAAGAAATAGGACAGAAGAGAGCAGAGGAAAGGAAATGAGGAGAGGAAATAGAGAGGAGGGGACAAAGGAGAAGAAATAGGACAGAAGAGAGCAGAGGAAAGGAAATTAGAATAGGAAAGAGAGGAAATAGAGGAGAGGAGAGAGGAAAGGAAATGAGAATAGGAAATAGGAGGGGACAAAGGAGAAGAGGAAAGGAAATGAGAATAGGAAAGAGGAGGGGACAAAGGAGAAGAAATAGGACAGAGGAAAGGAGAGGAGAGAAGAAATAGGACAGAAGAGAGGAAATGACAATAGGAAATAGAGGGGACAAAGGAGAAGAAATAGGACAGAAGAGAGCAGAGGAAATAGAAAGGAAAGGAGAGAGGAGGGGACAAAGGAGAAGAAATAGGACAGAAGAGAGCAGAGGAAAGGAAATGAGAATAGGAAAGAGGAGGGGACAAAGGAGAAGAAATAGGACAGAGGAAAGGAGAGGAGAGGAGAGAGGAGAAGAAATAGGACAGAAGAGAGCAGAGGAAAGGAAATGAGAATAGGAAAGAGGAAATAGAGAGGAGAAGAAATAGGACAGAAGAGAGCAGAGGAAAGGAAATGAGAATAGGAAAGAGGAGAGGAGAGGAGAGAGGAGAAGAAATAGGACAGAAGAGAGCAGAGGAAAGGAAATGAGAATAGGAAAGAGGAAATAGAGAGGAGAAGAAATAGGACAGAAGAGAGCAGAGGAAAGGAAATGAGAATAGGAAAGAGGAGAGGAAAGGAGAGGAGAGGAGAGAGGAGAAGAAATAGGACAGAAGAGAGCAGAGGAAAGGAAATGAGAATAGGAAAGAGGAAATAGAGAGGAGAAGAAATAGGACAGAAGAGAGCAGAGGAAAGGAAATGAGAATAGGAAAGAGGAGAGGAGAGGAGAGAGGAGAAGAAATAGGACAGAAGAGAGCAGAGGAAAGGAAATGAGAATAGGAAAGAGGAAATAGAGAGGAGAAGAAATAGGACAGAAGAGAGCAGAGGAAAGGAAATGAGAATAGGAAAGAGGAGAGGAAATAGAGAGGAGGGGACAAAGGAGAAGAAATAGGACAGGAGAGAGCAGAGGAAAGGAAATGAGAATAGGAAAGAGGAGGGGAGGGGACGAAGGAGAAGAAATAGGACAGAAGAGAGCAGAGGAGGAGGAGGGGACAAAGGAAATGAATAGGAAAGAGGAGAGGAGGGGACGAAGGAGAAGAAATAGGACAGAAGAGAGCAGAGGAAAGGAAATGAGAATAGGAGAGGAAAAGAGGAGAGGAGAGAGGAAAGGAAATGAGAAGAGGAAAGAGGAGAGGAAATAGAGAGGAGAGAGGAGGGGACAAAGGAGAAGAAATAGGACAGAAGAGAGCAGAGGAAAGGAAATGAGGAGAGGAAATAGAGAGGAGGGGACAAAGGAGAAGAAATAGGACAGAAGAGAGCAGAGGAAAGGAAATTAGAATAGGAAAGAGAGGAAATAGAGGAGAGGAGAGAGGAAAGGAAATGAGAATAGGAAATAGGAGGGGACAAAGGAGAAGAGGAAAGGAAAGGAGAAGAAATAGGACAGAAGAGAGCAGAGGAAAGGAAATGAGAATAGGAAAGAGGAAATAGAGAGGAGAGAGGAGAAGAAATAGGACAGAAGTGAGGAAATGACAATAGGAAATAGAGGGGACAAAGGAGAAGAAATAGGACAGGAGAGAGGAGGGGACAAAGGAGAAGAAATAGGACAGAAGAGAGCAGAGGAAAGGAAATGAGAATAGGAAAGAGGAGAGGAGAGAGGAGGGGACAAAGGAGAAGAAATAGGACAGAGGAGAGGAGAGAGGAGAAGAAATAGGACAGAAGAGAGCAGAGGAAAGGAAATGAGAATAGGAAAGAGGAGAGGATAGAGAGGAGGGGACAAAGGAGAAGAAATAGGACAGAAGAGAGCAGAGGAAAGGAAATGAGAATAGGAAAGAGGAAAGGAAATAGAGAGCAGAGGAAAGGAAAGAGGAGAGAGGAGGGGACAAAGGAGAAGAAATAGGACAGAGGAGAGGAGAAGAAATAGGACAGAAGAGAGCAGAGGAAAGGAAATGAGAATAGGAAAGAGGAGAGAGGAGGGGACAAAGGAGAAGAAATAGGACAGAGGAAAGGAGAGGAGAGGAGAGGAAATAGAGAGGAGAGAGGAGAAGAAATAGGACAGAAGAGAGCAGAGGAAAGGAAATGAGAATAGGAAATAGAGGGGACAAAGGAGAAGAAATAGGACAGAAGAGAGCAGAGGAAAGGAAATGAGAATAGGAAAGAGGAGAGGAAATAGAGAGGAGAGAGGAGGGGACAAAGGAGAAGAAATAGGACAGAAGAGAGCAGAGGAAAGGAAATTAGAATAGGAAAGAGAGGAAATAGAGGAGAGGAGAGAGGAAAGGAAATGAGAATAGGAAATAGGAGGGGACAAAGGAGAAGAGAAGAAATAGGACAGAAGAGCAGAGGAAAGGAAATGAGAATAGGAAAGAGGAGAGGAAATAGAGAGGAGAGAGGAGGGGACAAAGGAGAAGAAATAGGACAGAAGAGAGCAGACGAAAGGAAATGAGAATAGGAAAGAGGAGAGGAAATAGAGAGGAGGGGACAAAGGAGAAGAAATAGGACAGAAGAGAGCAGAGGAAAGGAAATAGAGAGGAGGGGACAAAGGAGAAGAAATAGGACAGAAGAGAGCAGAGGAAAGGAAATGAGAATAGGAAATAGGAGGGGACAAAGGAGAAGAGGAAAGGAAAGGAGAAGAAATGGGACAGGAGAGAGCAGAGGAAAGGAAATGAGAATAGGAAAGAGGAGAGAGGAGGGGACAAAGGAGAAGAAATAGGACAGAAGAGAGCAGAGGAAAGGAAATGAGAATAGGAAAGAGGAGAGGAAATAGAGAGGAGAGAGGAGGGGACAAAGGAGAAGAAATAGGACAGAAGAGAGCAGAGGAAAGGAAATGAGAATAGGAGAAAGGAGGTGTGTGTGTGTGTGTACCTCGTCTGTGTGTGTGTGTGTACCTCGTCTGTGTGTGTGTACCTCGTCTGTGTGTGTGTACCTCGTCTGTGTGTGTGTACCTCGTCTGTGTGTGTGTGTGTGTACCTCGTCTGTGTGTGTGTGTGTACCTCGTGTGTGTACCTCGTCTGTGTGTGTGTGTGTACCTCGTCTGTGTGTGTGTACCTCGTCTGTGTGTGTGTGTGTGTGTGTGTACCTCGTCTGTGTGTGTGTGTGTGTGTGTGTACCTCGTCTGTGTGTGTGTGTGTGTACCTCGTCTGTGTGTGTGTGTGTGTACCTCGTCTGTGCAGTGCATCTGCAGCTGTGGGTCGAGTCTGTAGTCGAGCGCTGACTCCTGCAGGATCACTCTGATCTGATCTTCACAGTCTGAAGACAACTTCTGAACCAAACCCCAGCCACAAAACACACTAATTAAGACAACCAAATGGGACCCACAAATCTTTCTGTCTTTCTTCATTTTACCAGTGCTATTAAAGGATGTACACATTTACAAAGTATCATGAAAAACAAACAGTATACCTTATAGTAGAAACTATGTACAGTACCTGTAAAACTTTAGGATTACTAGAGATATCTTCATTTACATTTTAACTTTTATTTATTGCTTGTTTGATTTCATCATTATCTTTTCTTTGAAGTTTTGCCCGTGTGATTGTTGGTCTAAATGTGTTTGTGATGGTCAGTCAGCTGGTGGCTTCTCCTCCAGCTGACTGACAGCTGGTGGCTTCTCTTCCAGCTGTCAGTCAGCTGGTGGCTTCTCCTCCAGCTGACTGACAGCTGGTGGCTTCTCCTCCAGCTGTCAGTCAGCTGGTGGCTTCTCTTCCAGCTGTCAGTCAGCTGGTGGCTTCTCCTCCAGCTGTCAGTCAGCTGGTGGCTTCTCCTCCAGCTGACTGACAGCTGGTGGCTTCTCCTCCAGCTGTCAGTCAGCTGGTGGCTTCTCTTCCAGCTGTCAGTCAGCTGGTGGCTTCTCTTCCAGCTGTCAGTCAGCTGGTGGCTTCTCCTCCAGCTGTCAGTCAGCTGGTGGCTTCTCCTCCAGCTGACTGGCAGCTGGTGGCTTCTCCTCCAGCTGACTGGCAGCTGGTGGCTTCTCCTCCAGCTGTCAGTCAGCTGGTGGCTTCTCCTCCAGCTGACTGGCAGCTGGTGGCTTCTCCTCCAGCTGTCAGTCAGCTGGTGGCTTCTCCTCCAGCTGACTGGCAGCTGGTGGCTTCTCCTCCAGCTGACTGGCAGCTGGTGGCTTCTCCTCCAGCTGACTGGCAGCTGGTGGCTTCTCCTCCAGCTGACTGGAATGTGATGGTTAGACAGCAGTGGCTTCTCCTCCAGCTGACTGGGATGTCGTGGTGTTCTCACCTGGTCAGCGTATTTGAGTTTGAGGCAGGCGATGACCTGGCCCTCCAGCTCGCTGTCCTCGCTCGCCTTGTTCAGGATGGGCTGGCAGAACTTTGGGATGTCGGCTCGACAAGCCTTCCTCAGCAGCGGGTTCAACCTGTAGTCTGGAGGAGGAGGAGGAGGAGGAGGAGGAAGAGGAGGGGCGTTGAGTCCCATCAGGCTCAGACTTGCTACATCTCCCGGTATGTTACTAACCCTTTTACTGACCGGTGTTCTGCGTGATCTGTCTCTTGGTGATCATCTGTTTACACTTGGGATCCATCAACTCGCTGTTCTTGTTCTGTTTCAGACAGTGAAGGACGTTCCTGGCATCCGCGTCGGTGCAGAACCGCTGCAGGAGAGAAGTTTCCATCAACAACCAACACACCTAAAGGGTCAATACGTCACTTTATCTTAGCTGCAGAGCTCTGGGAACACGCGACATTACCACCACGAAAGCACCTGAGTGGCCAGATTATCTAAACCCAGAGGTGGTAGTAACGAGTTACATTTACTTGAGTAAGTTTTTGAATAAATTGTACTTCTAGGAGTAGTTTTAAATCACTGTACTTGTACTTGAGTAGATTAGTGAAGAAGAAGCTGTACTCTTCCTCCGCTACATCAGGCTACAATGAGCTCCTTACTTTTCTTTTTACCTCGTTGGTATTCTACGCGTCATCGTTTTTACCCCAGCGTATCATAATGTTTTGAGAGAGAGAAAGCGAGAGCGAGAGAGGGCTCTGCCACGTGACTGTGTTTAACCAATCACACGTCGTTGTGCAGTCACGTGACCATACTCGATCAATCGAGCAAAACAAAGATGTCAGAATCAACCGTCGCCAAGGCAACGCAGACCAGGAGGATGTTTTTCTTTTAGGTTACATACAATATGTTTAACATGCAGTATCCATCCAAATTTGATGTTTAAGTCTCTTCACTTAAGCTATTTTGTAATTAATAAATTAATTTTATTTTATTGATTGGATGAACTATAATTTGCCTAAAGATGATTATTTTGTATTTTTGTGTGTCTGGTTGATGCTTGTGTTAAGAAATAAATCAGATGTTACTCAACAGTTACTCACTACTCGAGTAGTTTTTTCATCAAGGACTTTTTTACTCTTACTCAAGTAATTATTTTTATACTTATATATATACTTTTACTTGAGTCATATTATTCTGAAGTAACAGTACTTTTACTTGAGTACAATTTTTGGCTCCTCTACCCACCTGTCTAAACCTTCACATACTGCCCATGTGATCGAACTGAACGTGCAACTGAAACTACAAGTGAGCTGTGGGTGGAGATCGTCACCTTGATCATCTGCTTGCAGACTCTCATCAGCTGGTAGTCGAGCTCGGGGTCGGTCATCTCCACCTCCTGCAGCCTGAAGATCCGCTGGTGGCAGCGCTGACTCAGCTGCTTCTTCTGCTCCTTTAGACACTCGATCATCTGAGGAGCAGCAGATGGAGGAGAGAGAGAGAGAGAGAGAGAGGGGGAAGAACACCCGAAACGCTTACATTATGTCTTCCCACCAGCTGTTTCTTCTGCGTCTGATGCCCCTCACCTGAGCGTTACCGAAGGCCACGTTGGGACACAGGCGGCTGATGTCCGACTTACAGGGGTCGTACAACTCGGGCTCCAACCGAATATCCTCCGACTGAAAGGAGGGGAGGGGGAGGAGAGGGGAGGAATAAGCTGTAAGTTTCATCCGACAAAGTTTTATTCATTTCGCTCATCTAGATGCACCTAGATCAGGGGTCTTCAACGTTTTCCAGGCCAAGGACCCCCAAACTGATGGCGAGATGGAGCGGGGACCCCCTAATTATATATATTGTATAAAATTGTGTTATATCAAACTGGTCCTATAGTGCCATGTGTAAATGTACCTTGTTATTGTGCATTCAATACTAAGATACTCAAATAATACACAGGTTCATATATTCATGTTTTTATTTTAAACATGTGCGAGGCACAGTGAGTAGGGTGGCCATGCCACTGCCATGTATAAACATAACATAACACAATAAACTGATACCTGCCAAGATCAACAATGTCTATCAATTGCATGTAATCATGCATAAAAGCTATTCAAATGGACATTTTTAAAACATAAATGTGAAAAGGAAAATAAGTGATGCTTGTTAGTGGCATGCATAAACATACCTGTTATATTGCATACAATACTGAACTATTAACATAACTGACAGTCTCTGATTGAAAATTGCAGAGGGGGGGGGGGAATATAAAAAAAAGTCTAATCAACCAAAACTTTCGCGACCCCCATGCAGTCCGCGGACCCCCTGTTGAAGACCCCTGACCTAGATAGATACACCTAGATGCACCTAGATAGATACATCTAGATGCACCTAGATACATCTAGATGTATCTAGGTGCATCTAGATGTACCTATCTAGATGCACCTAGATAGATGCACCTAGATAGATACATCTAGATGCACCTAGATTAGATACATCTAGATGCACCTAGATAGATACATCTAGATGCACCTAGATAGATACATCTAGATGCACCTAGATAGATACATCTAGATGCACCTAGATAGATACATCTAGATGCACCTAGATACATCTAGATGTATCTAGGTGCATCTAGATGTACCTATCTAGATGCACCTAGATAGATGCACCTAGATCAGATACATCTAGATGCACCTAGATAGATACATCTAGATGCACCTTGATAGATCTAGATGCACCTAGATACATCTAGATGCACCTAGATACATCTAGATGTATCTAGGTGCATCTAGATGTACCTATCTAGATGCACCTAGATAGATGCACCTAGATAGATACATCTAGATGCACCTAGATAGATACATCTAGATGCACCTGGATAGATCTAGATGCACCTAGATACATCTAGATGCACCTAGATAGATACATCTAGATGCACCTAGATACACCTGCACATAGATACACCTACACCTAGATACACCTAGATACACCTGCACATACACCTACACCTAGATACACCTAGATACACCTACACCTAGATACACCTAGATACACCTACACCTAGATACACCTACACCTAGATACACCTAGATACACCTACACCTAGATACACCTAGATACACCTACACCTAGATACACCTAGATACACCTACACCTAGATACACCTAGATACACCTACACCTAGATACACCTAGATACACCTACACCTAGATACACCTAGATACACCTAGATACACCTACACCTAGATACACCTACACCTAGATACACCTACACCTAGATACACCTACACCTAGATACACCTAGATACACCTAGATACACCTACACCTAGATACACCTAGATACACCTAGATACACCTAGATACACCTACACCTAGATACACCTAGATACACCTAGATACACCTACACCTAGATACACCTACACCTAGATACACCTACACCTAGATACACCTAGATACACCTACACACACCTAGATACACCTACACCTAGATACACCTAGATACACCTACACCTAGATACACCTAGATACACCTAGATACACCTACACCTAGATACACCTACACCTAGATACACCTAGATACACCTAGATACACCTACACCTAGATACACCTAGATACACCTAGATACACCTACACCTAGATACACATAGATACACCTTTGTCTTGTGTGTTTGCTACTTTGGGTTTTTAGTCTTTGGATCTTTGACCGTAAATGGTATTGTGTTTAATTTTGCTTACTTATTTTCTGTTTTGGATTCTACTGTATTTTACCAAATGATTATTGTGTGAAGCACTTTGTGACCGTCTGTAAAAGGTGCAATATCGAAGAAAAAATATATTTTATTAACATCACGTACATAACATCTATTTTTTCTATTTCTAGCTGGAAACATTACCAGCAAATAACACTGCAAACCCTAGAAAGTTAGTATTGGTATCACCAAGGTGTGTGTGTGTGTGTGTGTGTGTGTGTGTGTGTGTGTGTGTGTGTGTGTGTGTGTGTGTACCATCTCCAGCTCCTCCACACGCAGCTGTTTACGACATTTGAGGGACACCCGCTGCTCCCTGGCCTCCTGCAGCGTGTCATTCTTCACCGTGGTGCTGAGACAGAGGACGACGTCCACCCTGCGGCACAAAGGACGAGGAAAGCGTCAGTTATGATTATGCAAATGAAGTTGTCAGTTTTATGGATGCTTTCGTGGAAATCAAACTCACTTTTTCTTGATGTTCGGACACAAGCGGAGAACGTCCTCCTTGCAGGCCATCTTGAACTTATAGGAGAACCGGAAATCCTTCATTTGAACCTGAAGGTTGGGATTTCACAGTACAACACACCATCTTTAAGACAAATTACAATCATTTGGTATCTACTCAATTAACTTTTCGATTTATGTTTGATTTGAGCAATGGAAGTGTAACTAGAACAAAGTACAGTAGCAGAGAAGCAGCTGTTGGCATGGCAACTGACCAGCTGGAAGTGTGTAACGCCGACTGTGCACTTCTCGTTCATCTCCTTCTGGTGTTTGTTCTGAACCAAACACTCCATCAGATCACCTGTATCCATCTGGTTATCAGCTACATCCTATACACACACACACACACACACACACACACACACAAACGAACACACACACACACACACACACACACATGAACACACCTAAATCTAAAGCATGAGATCTTAGAAGTTGACATTTGACAAGAAGATTTTTCTCTTAATGATTCTTTGAGAAATAAAATCAAGAATCATTCCTTGGTGGCCATACATATTCATATCTACAACGTCCCTGTTGTCCACCAGAGGGCACTCTACAGCGTCCCTGTTGTCCACCAGAGGACGCTCTACAATGTTCCTGTTAGTGATGGCGTTGCATAGTCTGTCCACCAGAGGACGCTCTACAACGTCCCTGTTGGTGATGGCGTTGCATAGTCTGTCCACCAGAGGACGCTCTACAACGTCCCTGTTGGTGATGGCGTTGCATAGTCTGTCCACCAGAGGACGCTCTACAACGTCCCTGTTAGTGATGGCGTTGCATAGTCTGTCCACCAGAGGACGCTCTACAACGTCCCTGTTGGTGATGGCGTTGCATAGTCTGTCCACCAGAGGACGCTCTACAACGTCCCTGTTGGTGATGGCGTTGCATAGTCTGTCCACCAGAGGACGCTCTACAACGTCCCTGTTAGTGATGGCGTTGCATAGTCTGTCCACCAGAGGACGCTCTACAACGTCCCTGTTGGTGATGGCGTTGCATAGTCTGTCCACCAGAGGACGCTCTACAACGTCCCTGTTGGTGATGGCGTTGCATAGTCTGTCCACCAGAGGACGCTCTACAACGTCCCTGTTGGTGATGGCGTTGCATAGTCTGTCCACCAGAGGACGCTCTACAACGTCCCTGTTGGTGATGGCGTTGCATAGTCTGTCCACCAGAGGACGCTCTACAACGTCCCTGTTAGTGATGGCGTTGCATAGTCTGTCCACTCAGAGGGCGCTCTACAACGTCCCTGTTAGTGATGGCGTTGCATAGTCTGTCCACCAGAGGGCGCTCTACAACGTCTTTAAGTTTCATATCTTAATTTTGTATTTTTCTACATTTTATTTAACAGAACTTTAATATATTTTGATGTTCTGTTGTGACAATGAAACAAACAAACAAACATGAAACTACAAATAACTACTGTTAGGGAAATCTGTTTTGTAACGCGAGTCTGGATTTTGTTTTAAAAATATATATTGATAAATCGGCGTATCGGATTTTTAAATAACCAAATATTTGTATCTGCCTTAAAAAATCCTTTATCGGTCGGGCTCTACTTGCAACAAACCTGTTTGCCACTTTCACACAATTTGGATTCACTACAGTCGCCTGGAAATCCAGACCCAAATCCGACAGATTAAGGGTCTGGAGTCATAAAAATGGCCCAACTCGAACATGCAAGCATGCATTTTAAAATATCACTGCACGCAATTGGATAACACTCCGACCAATGTTTACTGACTGATTCTGGACTTGGACGTCACAGCGCCGTCGTCGTCTGTTTAGCTCGCCTCTGGCCCGCCTACATCAGATACACACCTGTGATTGGCTCTAAGGGTCTGGGTAATGAGCAGCATTACTCATTGCCAGAGTGAACCGCTGGTTCTCCAGGGAACGGCTACGGTCCATGCTTTCATTAGATTATCAGGGGTTTGGTTTTGTCCTCCTCCCTGTACACACAGGGAAGTGCAGTACTCACATGGCAGTAGGCCTGAGTGACGGGCTCACAGGCTCTGATGAGCAGAGCGTCAATCTGGATGTCCTGCAGCAGACAGACAGACAGAGACAAAGAAACACTGGTATCAACACACAAGGTGCTCAGGTGAACAATAATTCAGATTTCCACCCATTAATATGTATGACCTCTGACTCCAGCTCGGTCAGGTTGCCCACAACCTCCCTGCAGGCTGACACCAGGTCCTCCAAATGGTCCTGCAGACACTCCAGCTCCTACACACACACACACACAAATGAGACATTATGATGGTCCCATCCGATAACATGGAAGGGGATTTATGACTTTATGCTGCAGCCAGTCAGATGTTTGGCTTCACTTACACAGTCAAAGCACCAACCATCAGTTACACCAAGTACCAAAAACTGTCAACAAACACTGTAATCTAATTACTGTGTGATCAGACAGTTCCCAAACACTGTAATTTAATTACTGTGTGATCAGACAGTTCCCAAACACTGTAATCTAATTACTGTGTGATCAGACAGTTCCCAAACACTGTAATTTAATTACTGTGTGATCAGACAGTTCCCAAACACTGTAATTTAATTACTGTGTGATCAGACAGTTCCCAAACACTGTAATTTACTCACATAAAGATCTTGAATGGCTGCTTGTGTATATTCCTCAAAATAAGGAGCTTAGGAAAATGTTCACAGCCCTGCTTTGCATGTGGTTTGGGGATGTTTACATTGCATCCATCTTGGTGACGGACCAACAGAGGGCGCTCAGACATCCAGTAGTAACATCATGTGTGTGCGCGTCCGTCCATCTCACCTGTCCAGTGTCCGCCTTCTCGCTGCACCACTTGCCGAGGTCGGTCATGCAGCGTCTCTGCAGCTCAGGGTCCAACTTCACATCCAGCGCCCTCTGACGGAGAATCCTCTGAACCTCCACCTTACAGTCCCGAGATAACTGACACACACACACACACACACACACACACTATATTAACATATAACATAATATTATTGATCCTCTTTGACAAAATGTATTACCCAGCCCCAAATTACGCATTCAGTTACCGTAATTACCAGTTTCTGACTTGTAACATGCCAGGAAAACTCTTTATGAAAGCTCTGATTCGGCCAAAGTAAACTAATATGGCGCAGCTGAAACAAGTAGTCAATTGACAGAAAATTAATCAGCAACTGATTTGATGAATTAATCATTTTCTCAAGCATACTTTATTAAAGCACAGTGGACTTAATTTAACAGCTTAAGCCCGGCGTCAGTTTTGACAAACCAAGTCTTAAACAGCTCTTTGAAGAAGCGGGACCCAACTAAAGACTTCTAACTGTGGTCTAAGGTCTAAGACTATAAACACAGACCAAATATTCAAATCAGATCAAGCTGCCAGAGCTAATAACCTAAAGCAGGGCCAAGAAGACCTTCCTCCTGAGACACTGATTACAGGGCCGGGCCGGGCCGGGCCGGGCCGGGCCGGACATTCACGCTGTTGTTCTAAATGACCCATTAGAAACAAACAGCTAACATGTCGTTCAGTAGAAGTACTTTGTACACACCTGAGGAAGCTGAGGGTGTGTATTTGCACAATTAAAGTATTTTTCTGGAGCATTAAGCTGTTTCTTTACCTTCTTTGAACAGTAGAAGTACTCGGACAGTGTCTGCTTCTCTATATTATATTTATATTATATTTATATTAAGCATTAGAGCCACAATATATAATTACTATAATGACTTTTCCTTAAGAGCCACCCTGAGGTTGACATTTTTTGGGGGTGTTAAGTAAAATATCGTAACTATTGGACGGATGGTCAAAAACATTTTGTACAGCCATCCGTGTTCCTCTTAGGGGTCGAAATATAGTTGATCTGAGTTTTCATATGGCGCTACCATCAGGTAAAACCTTTAATTTGTCCAATGCTTTCATGCATTTTTGACCAAATACCTGCAGAAGTAAAGACATTCCCATCAGCCTTTGCTGCACTCGGTGTTTAGTGCTAACTAATTAGCAAACGTAAGCATGCAGTGCATCTCAATATTATACCTGTTACACATCAGCATGATAGCATTTGATGTTAACATTTATCTCAGAGCATAAGTGCGCCAAAGTACAGAAACATAAAGAATAATTGAATAACTGTATAATATATAGTCTATATCCATGACGTTCCACTTCTGGGATTTCTCCTTTCCTTTGGATAAGTATGTCTTAAAAGGTGCTGGAGGATTGAGAAGATCCAGGACTTAGACAACTTCTCAGTCCCTCCCCCCTTTCTGCTAAAGCCCAACATGGTCTCCTAAGCCCCCACAAGGGAGAAGGAATGTGTGTGCATGAGTAGTGATTGACACGCAGTTAGACTTCCCAGAATGCAGTGTGGACTCGCCAGACCCTCCTCCGCAGCGCTGGTGGAGGAAGGTCTGGCAATGCGAGACTAATTAGGCTCGAACATGAAAAATTACATTTAATGGTCTTTTCAATTGCCAGCTAAATTAAATTAGTGGTTTAAGTTGCCGTTGTTGCAGTCTGAGCGACAAACTGGCACTGCTTGGACTAGGAAGTCACACAAACACCCCCCATCACATCAAATCACCCCGGCCGGGCAGAAGACGACTGACACAGATCAAAGGCCCTATGTTGACGAGCCAAGCAAACGGCGTGAGGCCCGTGCGCCGGGGCATGGTTCAAAAGAGTTGTTCTTAGTGTCTTTGCTAATTCACAGGTGTGTTTTGGGTGTTAACATGCAATCAACCAATCAGAGGGTCATCTCCCATTCCCTTTAAAAGCCAGGCGCGTTTGTAATCTTTTGCATGTGTGTGTGATGCTGCGCTTCCCTGTGTGTGTAACAAGCATAGTGTGTGCATAAGCCTCGGCACATTTTACTAAAGCTGCTGTTATAATAACAATGAAATGCTGCGTTATTGACTTGTCACTACGCCAAGACTTCACCTGAACACGCCTCCCTGTAAGACCAGCAGGTGCGTTTTCTATTTAAACTAAGTGGGCGCTGGACGGTCTTAAAATAGCAAAGACACCTTTGTCGGGCTTTGCGCCTTCGCTGTCGTCATCATCATCATCATCATCATCATCATCATCATCATCATCATTTCAGCCCCATCACCAGCATCAATACTGATTGTTTTAGTGGAAACACTGACCACGTACCTGCTCAGCTGAATTTACCTGTTACATTTTAGAAAAAGAAAGAAAAACTAAATACATCAGAGTTACACCTGCTGATCCTGCTGTCAGAGAGAGAGAGAAAACCTCTCGCTGGCATTAGAGCTGCAAAGATTACCCGATTAGTTGTCAACTATTAGATTAATATTCAACTACAGTACCAGTCAAAAGTGTGTCCAGACCTTTGACTGGTTCTGTATTTTAGTGATCAAATAATCTGTTTGAGTCATTTATTTTTATTCTGATTCCAGCTTCTTACATGTGAAGATTTTCTACTTTCTTCTCTCCTCTATGAAATTTAGTCAAATAACTGAGTTGCGGACAAAACAAGACATTTGAGGACGTCATATTGGGCTTTGAGAAACACTGATTACTATTTTTTGACATTTTATACACCAAAAAGTAATGGACAGATTAATCAACAATGGAAATGATCATTAGTTGCATCACATTTAAAGGCCCGAGAGTTTATGAATACAAGAGTGTGTGTTTGTGGTTGTACCCGGCGTCCCTGCTCCTCGGTGCGGTAGGCGTGGCGGTACAGACAGGAGAAGACGGCGCCCGGCGGCATCAGCTCGCTGGTCTCGTTCCAGCCGTGTGTGTGGCAGAGGCGAGCAGCGTCACCCTGACACTTCTTATACAGGACGGGGTCCAGTCTGAAAGACCAGCAGAGGGACT
>CM057237.1:951896-974396 GCA_029931835.1 Etheostoma nigrum | reverse complement strand
AGTTAAAATCGCATTTGTTTCTCATACTAATGACACATGTACGTTTGTTTGTGTGGAAAGCCGCTTTTATTAAGCAATTGTAGGAAGGCATTGGGAAATGTCAACAGATGAGCATCAATGCACAGCTGACTTTCCTTCGTCTTCAATAGTTTTAAAATCTCCTGCGGCCAACTTCTTTTTAACATCTTCCATCGTTGCGCTGCCACATGGAGCTTAATACGCACGTCTTTGGTTGTCACAGCACACAGGAAGACGGATGTTAGGGTAATATTGGACATTTATTTTAAGCTGTTTTAAATTCAAAATGTTCAATGCCTTATCGCGCTGATGTGACCGAGCCCGACCCGAACCCGAGCATCCTTTCTAAAAATCTGTCCGAACCCGGCCCGACCCGTCGGGTACCGTCGGGCCCGTCGGGCTCGGGTCGGGCTCGGGTCGGGCTCGGGTCGGGTATCCATCCTCTATTCTACACACGCAGCAGACATAGAGCAACATTAGCATTCGAGTCATGTTCGAGTCCACCAGATGAACGTTAGGTCCAATATCTCTACTGAACTTTGAGCACTGTTTTGGTCTCCACCAACTCCAGAGCAAAAATATCTCTTTAGCTGCTATAAAGTATTGTTTTTTTTCTGCCGGCTGCTGCTGTAAATGCAGTTTGTCAGGAAGCAGGAAGTGTAAAAAGCCCCTCCCATCCCCCCCCCCACTCACCGCGGTGCACGGCAGCCTCCAGACACAGCAGCAGGTAGGACAGCCGGGCCTCGCGCGCTCGCGGCAGGTTGGCGTCCAGGCTGCAGCGCTGCTTCCTCAGGTCCACCTTACAGGCTTTAGCCAGAGAGTAACTGACTTTGTAGTCCTGAGAGATCAGCTTCTGCCGGGTGGTCAGAGCGTCTCGGCACTGTGGAGGCAGAGGGGAGCATCAGGGACTGAAACGAGGTCACCATAAGATGCCGAAACACAGCTGAGCTGGCCGTACCTTCTCTGACATGGCCTCCTCAAACTTGTGATTAAACAGACACTTGTAGACTTTCCCTTCCCCGGCCTGAGTCTGTGAGGAGGAAGAGAAGAGATGACATCATCATAACAGCTAATTAACTAGCGATAATTACCAATAATTAATGTTTGTTTATCAGAACAAACCTGAACACATGTTTTGAAAGGAGATTGTTTTGACATTTGAACTACTGCACTTACCTGAATGCAACTTAAAGGGAGATTTCAAACATTTTCTCAGAATTGGAAGCTGATTGATTGCTAAGTACAGTACATTAGCATTGTAATAAACTTTATAATTTAGAAATAAAGTATTTGTGTTCTTGGAAAGGTTTCTGATAAGAAATTATTTCAAAAGTTGACTAAAACACTGAAACAAAGGAGATTTGTTTTCATGCAGATTTTCAACCGAATCCAATTGATGCCAAGTTGGTTTTCACATAAAAAGGAAAGAAAAATACAGAGTATACAATAAAGAATACTATAAAATGATGTACAATATATTTGTTTTTAGAATAACAAATTCAAACAATTGCAGACTCTGACCACTTTCCAATTTGTCTCTTTAACAGCCAGAAGTAAAGTGGGAATACTTGGTTTGAGGTAATTCTAGTCTCCATTCCTCCATTGTATTTGTGTTTTGACTGATTCTAAGTTTTCTTATGCATTTTGGATGGAAACCACGCTGCAGAGGACTCTGAAGAGCATTTCAACATGATCTGAATGTACAGTGCCTTGCGAAAGTATTCGGCCCCCTTGAACTTTTCAACCTTTTGACACATTTCAGGCTTCAAACATATAGATATAAAATTTTTATTTTTTGTGAAGAATCACCAACAAGTGGGACACAATTGTGAAGTGGAACGAAATCTATTGGATATTTTAAACTTTTTTAGCAAATAAAAAACTGAAAAGTGGTGCGTGCTAAATGATTCGGCCCCTTTACTTTCAGTGCAGCAAACTCACTCCAGAAGTTCAGCGAGGATCTCTGAATGATCCAATGTTGTCCTAAATGACTGATGGTGATAAATAGAATCCACCTGTGTGTGATCAAGTCTCTGTATAAATGCACTTGCTCTGTGATAGTCTCAGGGTTCTGTTGAAAGCGCAGAGAGCATCATGAAGACCAAGGAACACAGCAGGCAGGTCCGTAATACTGTTGTGGAGAAGTTTAAAGCCGGATTTGGATACAAAAAGATTTCCCAAGCTTTAAACATCCCAAGGAGCACTGTGCAAGCGATCATTTTGAAATGGAAGGAGTATCAAACCACTGCAAATCTACCAAGACCTGTCCCTCTAAACTTTCAGCTCAGACAAGGAGAAGACTGATCAGAGATGCAGCCAAGAGGCCCATGATCACTCTGGATGAACTGCAGAGAACTACAGCTGAGGTGGGAGAGTCTGTCCATAGGACAACAATCAGTCGTACACTGAACAAATCTGGCCTTTATGGAAGAGTGGCAAGAAGAAAGCCATTTCTCAAAGATATCCATAAAAAGTCTCGTCTAAAGTTTGCCACAAGCCACCTGGGAGACACACCAAACATGTGGAAGAAGGTGCTCTGGTCAGATGAAACCAAAATCAAACTTTTTGGCCACAATGCAAAACGATATGTTTGGCGTAAAAGCAACACAGCTCATCACCCTCAACACACCATCCCCACTGTCAAACATGGTGGTGGCAGCATCATGGTTTGGGCCTGCTTTTCTTCAGCAGGGACAGGGAAGATGGTTAAAATTGAGGGGAAGATGGATGCAGCCAAATACAGGACCATTCTGGATGAAAACCTGTTGGAGTCTGCAAAAGACCTGAAACTGGGACGGAGATTTATCTTCCAACAAGACAATGATCCCAAACATACAGCAAAATCCACAAAGGAACGGTTCACAAATAAACGTATCCAGGTGTTAGAATGGCCAAGTCAAAGTCCAGACCTGAATCCAATCGAGAATCTGTGGAAAGAGCTGAAAACTGCTGTTCACAAACGCTCTCCATCCAACCTCACTGAGCTCCAGCTGTTTTGCAAGGAAGAATGGGCAAGAATGTCAGTCTCTCGATGTGCAAAACTGATAGAGACATACCCCAAGCGACTTGCAGCTGTAATCGCAGCAAAAGGTGGCTCTACAAAGTATTAACGCAAGGGGGCCCAATCATTTAGCACGCACCACTTTTCAGTTTTTTATTTGCTAAAAAAGTTTAAAATATCCAATAGATTTCGTTCCACTTCACAATTGTGTCCCACTTGTTGGTGATTCTTCACAAAAAATAAAAATGTTATATCTTTATGTTTGAAGCCTGAAATGTGTCAAAAGGTTGAAAAGTTCAAGGGGGCCGAATACTTTCGCAAGGCACTGTAGAAGCTGTTGCTCGAAACTCCTTACGTTTCGGCAGAATCTCTCGCGGTCGGCTCTGCAGGAGAAGTAAAGATGTCGGTCGAGGTGAAAGTCGTCCGACGACAGCTCGGCCACCCGCAGGATGGCCCTCTGGCACTCCTCTTTGATTGGATGAACGCGATCCTGCTGCTCCGCCTCCCGAACCAGCGCCTTCTCCAGACAGGCGATGACCTCGCCCTGAGAGTGGACGTCCTGACCAGGACCGGCGGGAGATAAGGAAGAGGTGAGTGAGTGAGTGAGTGAGTGAGTGAGTGAGTGAGTGAGTGAGTGAGTGAGTGAGTCTCCTAAGGACTCCTGCACACTGACTGCGTGGCATGAGCTGCGGGTTTTAGAGCCTGCGTGCTGGAAGTGTTTTGTTGAGTTATAAAAAGTTATAAAGAATGTTGTAAAACACCATGTATGTATGATGGAGCTAGGTTAGAAAATGATGCATGTCTCTGTCCTCCATTTCCGTCTTTTCCTCTTTTCCTCTGGATGTAAAGAACCACAGGTCAAGTCTGGCATTTCACATATGGAGAGTAGCTTCCTCCTACCCACCAGGAGGTGGCCTACTGTCTGCCCCCCCATGGGGTCCTAGTCCAGGCTAGGACCCCAGAGGTAGGAGACAGGAGGTGGCCTACTGTCTGCCCCCCCATGGGGTCCTAGTCTAGGCTACGACCCCAGGGGTAGGAGACAGGAGGTGGCCTACTGTCTGCCCCCCCATGGGGTCCTAGTCTAGGCTACGACCCCAGGGGTAGGAGACAGGAGGTGGCCTACTGTCTGCCCCCCCATGGGGTCCTAGTCTAGGCTACGACCCCAGGGGTAGGAGACAGGAGGTGGCCTACTGTCTGCCCCCCCATGGGGTCCTAGTCTAGGCTACGACCCCAGGGGTAGGAGACAGGAGGTGGCCTACTGTCTGCCCCCCCCATGGGGTCCTAGTCCAGGCTAGGACCCCAGAGGTAGGAGACAGGAGGTGGCCTACTGTCTGCCCCCCCCATGGGGTCCTAGTCCAGGCTAGGACCCCAGAGGTAGGAGACAGGAGGTGGCCTACTGTCTGCCCCCCCCATGGGGTCCTAGTCTAGGCTACGACCCCAGGGGTAGGAGACAGGAGGTGGCCTACTGTCTGCCCCCCCCATGGGGTCCTAGTCTAGGCTAGGACCCCAGGGGTAGGAGACAGGAGGTGGCCTACTGTCTGCCCCCCCCATGGGGTCCTAGTCTAGGCTACGACCCCAGAGGTAGGAGACAGGAGGTGGCCTACTGTCTGCCCCCCCCATGGGGTCCTAGTCCAGGCTAGGACCCCAGAGGTAGGAGACAGGAGGTGGCCTACTGTCTGCCCCCCCCATGGGGTCCTAGTCTAGGCTACGACCCCAGGGGTAGGAGACAGGAGGTGGCCTACTGTCTGCCCCCCCATGGGGTCCTAGTCTAGGCTAGGACCCCAGGGGTAGGAGACAGGAGGTGGCCTACTGTCTGCCCCCCCCATGGGGTCCTAGTCTAGGCTACGACCCCAGGGGTAGGAGACAGGAGGTGGCCTACTGTCTGCCCCCCCCATGGGGTCCTAGTCTAGGCTACGACCCCAGGGGTAGGAGACAGGAGGTGGCCTACTGTCTGCCCCCCCCATGGGGTCCTAGTCTAGGCTAGGACCCCAGGGGTAGGAGACAGGAGGTGGCCTACTGTCTGCCCCCCCATGCGGTCCTAGTCTAGGCTAAGACAATACAATGCTGATTAAACTGTTGATGTTAGAGTTCACATTTACACGACAGACCCTTTTGCTCTGTGACCAAAAGCGACCCCCAAAGGGGCGGAGTTTGAAGGCAGGTCTGTCCTGATTGGACAGCAAAGGTGCGCCGGCATGTTGCCATGCCTACGACGGACCAATGAGAAAGGATTTGAATGCACCGGGTGAAAAGGAACCGCCCCCCGGTGCAGGGGATATATGTGTGTGATTTAGGAATATTCAGCACTGGTTTCACGTGACTCCATCATGGGGGGCATGGATCAGTCCGCTGTCAGCTGCAGTGTTATCATGTTTTTTTGTGTTTTATTGTCTTTGTCTTATCATCTTCATCATTCTGTTGCATTAAACTTAATTCTCAATTGGACCCAGAGCCTCCTTCCTCAGAGATCCAACGATTGAACGCGAAGTTAGTTATGTTCATATAGGTTTTGACATAAACAAAAATTAATAAATCAGTTTTTAAATATACGTGCAAACAAATGTACAAACACAAAAATACTTGCAAAATAAAGTTGAAGAAAACCCTATTATTTCATTTTATCAATGGGAAACATACATGTTTACAGACAAGGCAGCAGCACTGCATCAGGCACGTTTCTGGTGTCCAAAGACATAGAAAACACCACGCAGCCGCCACGGAGCTAACACGCAACAGACACGCCACGCTCACGCCACGCAGCCGCCACGGAGCTGACACGCAACAGACACGCCACGCTCACGCCACGCACACGCCACGCAGCTAACACGCAACAGACACGCCACGCTCACGCCACGCACACGCCATGGAGCTAACACGCAACAGACACACCACGCTCACGCCACGCAGCCGCCACGGAGCTAACACGCAACAGACACGCCACGCTCACGCCACGCAGCCGCCACAGTGCTAACACGCAACAGACACGCCACGCTCACGCCACGCAGCCGCCACGGAGCTGACACGCCACGCAGCCGCCACGGAGCTGACACGCAACAGACACGCCACGCTCACGCCACGCTCACGCCACGCACACGCCATGGAGCTAACACGCAACAGACACACCATGCTCACGCCACGCAGCCGCCACGGAGCTGACACGGAGCTGACATGCCACGCTCACGCCACGCACACGCCACGCAGCCGCCACGGAGCTGACACGCAACAGACACGCCACGCTCACGCCACGCCACGCAGGCAGTGTGCAGGAGCCCTAAGAGCGCAATTGAGAATTTTCAGCCTCTTAAAAAACAGACAAGCATTGTTTCTAACAGCTGAGAGAGGGGTTACATTGAGAAACCCGAGATATAGTTCAGATCCAGGTCACAGAAACATGTTAAAGCTGTGTAATGGACTACAAAAAGCTCCCTGGGGATAATAAAGTACATCGTACATGAAGTAATACATTGGAGGACAACAATTGGAATACTGTCAGCTCTGTTCTGGAGAATATTCACTTGTCTTTTCTACATTTAGTGGAAAGGATTAAAGAAACAAAAGGTGTTAATTTGTGAGCTTTCAAAGTGCTGTTAGGCAGAGGTTTTAATCATTTGGACAGAGCCATTTCCCCCTGCTTTTACTCCTAATGCTAAGCTAAGCTAACCGTCTTTTGTCTCGGTGAGATGCGGTTGAAAGCTAACTGAAGAACTAGCAGAAGGATCTTTCATGCTCAGACCCAAACACCACCGAGTGGTTTTGTGTAGCATCGCCATTTTGCTTGTAACAATCAAGTTACATACTTGCATAAAATACGTTTGTTTTACTTTTCCATTTCCAAAAAAGAACCCCACACACCCCACAAGCAGTCATTTAAAAAAATTACAAGTTGCACAAAATAAGGCTGCAAGACCGGTTCTTGGTGGTTCTTTGAGAACTAGGGTTGCAGAGATGCATGAAGGTCTTGCTTGGTTGGAGGTCAAGCATCGACTATCTGTTAATATGTTGGTATATTTTCATGGAATTATTAATACTGGGATTCCTAAATTTCTTTATGATAACATAACTCTTATTGCTCAGATATGCATTCACATTATACAAGAGGGGTGAATAGTCCACTACCTAAATCTGACCGTATGAAGAGGACTTGGGACTTGGGACACCAAGGGAAAAACTGGTTTTAAAAAAAGACTTGGACTACATTTGTTTTTGATATCATAATATTGTCTGGATCGGTTGAGTGAGGTTGTATCATGTGCTATATTATTCTTTATAATATTTAGGTTGTTAGTACTTTTAGTATTGTTAGTTGTTTGTTTTTTTTGTGAATTTATATATATGATATATTTGTGAGTAATTTTGGTTGTATTTATTGTCTTTTGGATGTATTGTTTGGACCCCAGGAAGACTAGCTGTCGTCTTGGCGTCAGCTAATGGGGATCTTTTGAAATAAACAAATAAACACCCACCTTCAGCAGAACCTCTGTGCGCCATTTTGCTTTTTTGTAGTTTCTTCTTGGTAGTTTGTAGTTTTGCTCACCTTGTGTCCCACGTTGATGCTGCCGCAGCGCAGGCTGTTGATGTCGTCTCTACATTTGTCCATGAAGCCGCAGATCAGCCTGTAGTCGCTGAAGACGATGCTGGTCATCTTGGTGATGTACTGGTTGCACTGGTACTCGCTGACGTTGGCACGGTGATCCACCAGACAGGACACCAGGTAGCCCCTCCCTCGCTCCTCCTCGTTACACTCCTTAATCTGAAGGCATCAAGCAGAGAGGCGCTACTGCACTTCAATTTACACCAAACCAGAAATCCAAGAAGGTGAAGATCTCGAAAATGCTTCTTTAGTCCGGACATAACGTTTAAGAGATGAAGTCTAAAGTGGTAGATTTGCTTTGATATTTAACTCGACAGGAAAGTGCACACTGACCTCGTTGATGGTGCTCTTGCAGACCTCCATGGCCACCGACTCAAACTTCGGATCTGTGGTCAGATTTAGTTTATAGTTCCACAGAAGCTGAGCCGAGAGAGAGAGAGAGAGAGAGAGAGAGAGAGAGAGAGAGAGAGAGAGAGAGAGAGAGAGAGAGAGAGAGAGAGAGAGAGAGAGAGAGAGAGCAGAGAGAGAGAGAGAGAGAGAAGATAGTCACCACAAGGCTAACCATTAAATCAGCACTAAGGGAATTTGCATTAAAAACACAGTAAGGAGTCTGAAAGACCAAATTCTGAAAATATGTTTTTATTTACCAAGAAAGAGGGTCTAATGATAAGAAGCGGTGGAGTTGCATGATGGAAACGATAGCTTCGACCGACACTATGTTATGATTGTACAACCAAGGAGGTTACGGGGTCCTACGAGGAGATGCCGGTCAGTAGCAATGTGCTTTGTGTGGATGAAGTATTACGTTTTCAGATTGTTTCCCGTTTCTAAAATGTGAGGATCCTTCTGTGTCGAGTACTTTTACTTAGCTGCATATGTTTACTTGAGTAAAGAAACTGAATACTTCTTCCACCATTGTTGTTTGGTTACTGCAAAACCTCACCTCCGCCACTTGCTGCGAGTCGGTTTATTTATTATGAAAGTGCATAAGTTGCCATGGCAATAGTACACATTAAAATGGCCATGGCAGCTTAGTATATATATATATATATATACACACACACTACCGGTCCAAAGTTTGGGGTCACACAGAAATCCCCATTGACCTCCATTGTGACAGAATGCCAGCTGAGATCAGTTGCATTGTTTTTTTAACCAGGGCAGTAATCAGATTACATTATGTGCTTACATAATAGTAAAATGGTTCTCCAATGTTTTCTAGTGTTATTTTTAAATGATAGATTACTACACAGAATGAGCCTTTGGAACATTGGATGAATGGTTGCTGATAATGGGCAATGTAGATATTACATTAAAGATCAGCCCCCCCACCCAAATTAGCAGGTATTCTGTCTATAATGGAGTGGTATGGACATGTAGAAGTGACCCCAAACTTTTGACCGGTAGTGTATATATATATAAAAAACTTCTAGCCATGGTTGTCCTGTGGTACCCCAATAGTGACCCTGCAGATCAGCACACAGCATCCCTAAACCGAATTATTACGGATTTCTTAAATGGAGTAGTGAACAAGAAGTTCCAAGATGTCTCTCGTCTTTCAGATTCTCTTCCGTCTTTCTAGATTTAGGAGTTCATTGGTTTCCTGTCAGCTGAAAGATAAAGGACACTGATTGGATCAGCTCATGCACCTCCCTCGGGAACTGAAGCCCTCAGCAGAAAGTCATGTTTTGACAGCTTGTGGATAAAATCTCCTCCTGAGTCTTTCTGTGTTAGCCATGATGCTCCTGAATGCGCCGTGGTGCCGTGTGTGTGTGTGTGTGTGTGTGTGTGTGTGTGTGTGTGTGTTTATTGCATCCAGTCTAAGTTGTCCATTAACCTTGTGGCGTTTATATACCCGTCTGCCGTTACACACTGAGGTTTTATCATCCAGCAGACACTGAGCAAAGCTTCAGGGACCTCAACAAAGACCTCAGACTGAAGGTTTAAGGTCATTTACTTAAGTTAAAGTACTAATATCACACTGTAAGAACACTTGGTAACAAGTCAGAGTCCTGCATTGAAGATTACAACTTCAAGTACCAAAAGCAAAAGTACTCATTATGCAAAAAACATCCAAGAAACGATCCATTAAGGTGTGTGTTTAATGGTCTGATCACTTCAGCTGGACTTGTAGGCCGTTAGATGGTTGGAGAGTTCAATTTCTAACAAAACATGGTATTTTATAAACTACATGTGTTTTCAGTGCTAAATCCTAATTTTAACTTTAGTAACTAAAGCTGTCAGATGAATGTAGTGGAGTAAAAAGTACAATATTTATGTTTGAAGTGTAGCAGAGAGGATGAAAAGAAAAGAAGAAAAGTACAAGTACCTCAAATTTGTACTTAAGTAAATTACAGGGGCAAATGTACTTAGTTACATTCCACCATTGCGTACTGTACTCAGGTATTTTACTTATGCAAAAGCAGCAATACCACAAGTGTAGAAATACTCTGTCACAAGTAAAAGTCCTACATTCAAAATTCTTACTTAAATGAAAGTTTTTGACATTAAAAACTTAAAAGTACCAAAAGTAATCATTATTAAGAAAGGCACATTTCAGAATATATGTGTGTTTTTTGTAGGAAATACTCACATGGTTACAGTCAGGAGCAATGTCCAATTCCTGCAGAAAAACAAAGAGAAACACAGAAATCAAGGCTGTTTCCTCCAGTATTTTGAATTTGTACTGCAGTACAAAAGTAAAACTATTTTAAACACTAGCTGTCAGGATTACATTATTGCACCTTTAATGAGGAAATGCTACATATTAGCTATAATATTTAATGAAAAAATCCACATGAAACAAGTCCCGTTTTGGACAAATTACAGTATACAGTAGGGCTGCACCATTAATCACAATTTTATCAAAATGGCAATATGAACTACTGCAATATCCAAATCAATGGGGGCAGTGCAATATTTGTTAAAAGGCAAATTATGTGTCAAACCAGTCTGAATTAAATATTATGGTGCAGAATCTAAAAAAACATCCTACAGACTAAAGAAAACATCTTTCATATTACACTGAAATATTATTTAATATTTATTAAATATTCATTTAATTTGAACATGTTCCAAAATAAAAAGATAAGTATACAAACATGACCATTTCCACCAAAATTATGAATCATATCTCAATCTGATACCAGTCAAAATAATTTACAAATACATACTGCGTGAAGCAACAGTTCCAAAAAAAAAATCAAGCTCTTTGTGTGCTTAGTACACAAAATAAATGTCCCTTCCAATATTTAAAAAGTTAATATGAACAAAGCAGCAGCAGCTCTTCAACATCCTCGACTATCACACCAAACACAGCAGGAGGAGCTTTTGTTACAGCGTCGTGTTATCTTGCACTCAAAAAGACACAAAAGTAGGCGCCCGGGTAGCTCAGCTGGTCGAGCAGGCGCATATATGCACACACATGGTAACATCTGCCACGAGTATGGGCTGGAAGTCCCAAGGTCAACATGGAAGACACCTCCTAAGGTAGTCCAGAATGACCCAGCTAAGATCCTGTGGGACTTCAAGATCCAGACTGACTAACTGGTGATGGCTAACCAACCAGACATCGTGTTGATGGACAAACAGCAGAAGAAGGCAGTAGTGATAGATGTGGCAATCCCAAGCGATCGCAACATCAAGAAGAAGGAACACGAGAAGCTTGAGAAACACCAAGGGCTGAAAGAGGAGACAGAAAAGATGTGGAAAGTAAGAGCAACAGTGGTGCACTGGGGGGGGGCTGGGACCCCCAAACTGGGAGAGTGGGTCCAGCGGGGGGGGGGGCTGGGACCCCCAAACTGGGAGAGGGGCTCCAGCGGGGGGGCTGGGACCCCCAAACTGGGAGAGGGGTTCCAGCGGGGGGGCTGGGACCCCCAAACTGGGAGAGTGGCTCCAGCAGATTCCAGGTACAACATCAGAGGTCTCTGTCCAGAAGAGTGCAGTCCTAGGAACAGAACCTCAAACTCCCAGGCCTCTGGTAGAAGACCCGAGCTTGAGGATGACACACACCCCCCCACAAGGGGGAGAGGGGGATTATATATATATATATATATGTTTATAGAGGCTTGCAGAGGTTTACTCGTCGACGCAGCGGGCCTGGATTCGCCTCCAACTTGCGGCTCTTTGCTGCATGCCCCCCCTCCCCATGATAGCACTTCATGTTAAATCTGCCTTGGCTCCCGGGAACAGAGACAAGAACTCCTTTTTAAACCCTCACTTCCACTAAATGTCTCAAAGACAGAGGAGCGAGCGTAATGAGGAAACGGACTCTCAGTGGCCTCCGAGATTAGAAGGACCAATTAGTTAAACCATGAGTTATTAATAAACCAAGGAGCCGTTGCATTCACATCAAAGGCTTCTGAAACAAGCCCAGATTAATCAACTAGGCTGATCAGACTGACGTGGTAACAGAGGCTAATTGTGTCTGGGTGAAGGGAGTACTGTGACCAATCACAGAACCCCTTACTCGAGTCACTGACACGCTCACAGTGTGAAACCAACCTCTAACACAAGCTTTATTGTAAGATTTACAGTGGCTTTGTGCTCTGCAGCTCCGGACTGTACCAGGTTCCTTTCATCTGTTAATGGAAATGACTGTGAAGTGAGAATGATCTACTATCATCCAGCTTTAGTGTCTTTTAGATCATTGTTTTGTTTTTTACGGCACATTTACTGTTAGTTTGGGTCTCAGTCCCGTGATTAACCCACTGCACACTCCCTGCTCAGCACCACGCCGCAGACCGACACTCAGAGACGAGCTGGGGACCAACACTGGGACATTTAACAGCTAACAGGACACATATTTAGTAGGTGGAAGGCCGTAATCTACTTCCTCACACGCTTGTCAGTCCACAGTTTATCTGCCTGACTCAATGGCCACGGGTGGAGAGGTCTGTGCTGCGGCGAAGCAGCGGTGCTGTTTCTCAGACTCCCCTCAGCGGTCAGGTTTTCAGGGCTTATAAATACTGGACCTGTACTGAGCTGTAACCAAGCTGTGTTGCTAGGCTGTGTGCGAGTGCGTGTTGGGGGCGGCAGAATTATAAAGAGCCATTTTCCTCTTCAGGACGCCACAGCTGTTAGAGTTGAAGCAATGTAATTATCTCCGTAAAGAGGACATTACTCAGGAAGGAGGTGTGTGTGTATGTGTGTGTGTGTGTGTGTGTAGTGTGTGTGTGTGTGTGACGCCAGCATAGTGCAGATGCGGGGGGGGGGGGGGAGGACAAGATAGTATTCCATTTAATAGGATCACATGCTTATTTTAACACTGCAGCCTGTAAATTAAACGAATAAATAAAAGTTGCTCAAACTCTGATCTGAACATTAAAGTCAACCAACATGCAAAAGCCGATCTGAGACTTCTTCCTCTTGTATTTTAGACGGGTCGTATGTTTGGATCCTGTGACTAAATCAATAAATAATATTATAATAATATAATATGAATCATAAAATGTTGAACCACTCCCCATTGAGAAACCTGACTTTATAGCAGTAGAACCCTTCTGTTTGTCTGTTATTATTATTATTAATTTTAAATTCCCATGAGCTAGAAACATGAAACTAGGGGTAATAACTGGAAATGGTGTGCATGTGCTTCTACAGAAACATGAACCCAATCGGCCACATGGTGGCGCTGTAATTAACGCTTCAAAATGCAAACTTTGAAAGGCCACGCCCCCTCCACCGTAAGTCCGATTGACTTGAAATTTCTCACACAGGTGCAGTTTAATGTCCATCCATCTTCATCCATCTTCATCCTCTTATGTGGTATTGGGTCTCGGGGGCAGCAGCTCCAGTAGGGGACCCCAAAACTTCCCTTTCCCGACGTGGACGTCTCTCCACCTAGTCCTGGGTCATCCCCCTGGCCTCCTCCCAGCTGGACGTCCCTCCATCTAGTCCTGGGTCTTCCCCGAGGCCTCCTCCCAGCTGGACGTCCCTCCACCTAGTCCTGGGTCTTCCCCGAGGCCTCCTCCCAGCTGGACGTCCCTCCACCTAGTCCTGGGTCTTCCCCGAGGCCTCCTCCCAGCTGGATATCCCTCCACCTAGTCCTGGGTCATCCCCCTGGCCTCCTCCCAGCTGGACGTCCCTCCATCTAGTCCTGGGTCTTCCCCGAGGCCTCCTCCCAGCTGGACGTCCCTCCACCTAGTCCTGGGTCTTCCCCGAGGCCTCCTCCCAGCTGGACGTCCCTCCACCTAGTCCTGGGTCTTCCCCGAGGCCATCTCCCAGCTGGACGTCCCTCCACCTAGTCCTGGGTCTTCCCCGAGGCCTCCTCCCAGCTGGACGTGCCTGGAACACCTCCCTAGGGACCCCCCCAGGAGGCATCCTTACCAGATGCCCGAACCACCTCAACTGGCTCCTTTCGACGTGAAGGAGCAGCGGTTCTACTCCGAGCTCCTCTCGGAGGACTGAGCTTCTCTCCCTATTTCTAAGGGAGACGCCAGCCCCCCTCCTGAGGAAACCCATTTCAGCCGCTTGTACCCTGGATCTGGTTCTTTCGGTCATGACCCAGTCTTCATGACCATCGGTGAGGGTAGGAACGAATACTGCCCCGTAGATCGAGAGCTCCATGGTCCCCTCACTCGTGAACAAGACCCCAAGGTACTTAAACTCCTTCACTTGGGGTAAGGACTCACTCCCCACCTGAAGAAAGCACTCCATCGGTTTCCTGTTGAGAACCATGGCCTCAGATTTAGAGGTGGTCCTCAGTTTAAAAAAAGCCTCAAGGACCATTAAGCTCCGCCTACAATATTTTGTATATATTTTTTTATTTTTATTTTTTGAAAAACACATATCTCCTACCCCGTAGCTCCGATTGCCACCACATTTTCAGTGAATCATCAAATGATCAAGCTGATTACAAGCTGTATAAATCATGTCCATATCTCAGTTACTTTTCAAGTTATTGACCTATAAACGTCAAAAGGGGCGTGGCTCTGGACATAAACGATGACATATTGATAACGACATTGGACCACATGTGAAATTACTTTGAAGTTGCTATTGAGGAAAAAAGGTTTGAACCTTCGAATTGCAGCTTACGGCTATATATTTTTACTGGATTTGAATGTTTTAAATATTTCAGTGTTGACGTTTACATTTCGACATTAAGAAGAGGTTACAATTCAAAATAAGGTCATTCTCTTGGACTCAAATTATTATGGCAAGTATTTGCCTACATAGATGTTTGGTAGCATTGACTAAAAATACAGTTAGCTTCACAGAATAGTTGTTTGAGTAATCCAACTCTGTTAAACAGTGAGTGAGTGAGTGAGATAGAAAGAAAGAGAGAGAGAGAAATGGACAGACTAAATTGGGTCACCAGACTTGCCAACATCACATCTGTAGTAGAGAAAAAAACGACTGCATATTCAACTATATAATTATTTGTTGAATTTAGGGCTGTGGCAAACAATTATTTGAATTTTCAATTAATTAATTCAAATATTTCAATTAATTTCTCAATTAATGGATCAATTTTTGGTCTTTAAAATGTCAGAAAATAGTGAAAAACAGTAAGCACAACTTCCTAAAGCTCATCAAGCTGCTGTTTTTATCCAACAATAAGCAGCATTTACTTGTAAAGTCTGTATTACATTTGTATTTATCAACGGGATTTAAAGAGTTTTATCTGTTTTACTACTTTTTATATTTGTATTGTTGACTGTAATCTTCTTATTGTTGTTGTTTTTTTAGGGAGACCATTTTAAGATCTGTCCCGGGACAACGGATGAAAAACAGCTTTTTGGCTAATTCTGGTGCATTTACAGCAATGTTAATTAATGTACACTGTCCCTGTCTAATAAATTAATAAAATAAAATAAACTTAAACAATTCAACGATTATCAAAATACCCACAATGATTTTAAAGCGGTGGTCAGCAGTGTTTTTGGCATCATTAGGCAAAAAATTCTATTCTAACCTTTTAGCATATTATAATTCAAGTAATCTGAGATAAAACTAGACGCCGGCACGTCTTCCTGGCTCGGGTTCAGGCTTTAGAAAACCTCGTCCGTGGCCAATCACAAGTCATTTTAGAAAGAGAAGCCGTTCCTATTGGTTGGTGGTGTGTTGTACAATGCAGATGCATGCATGTCCATTCAGATTCAATGATGGAAAATCCTGCAGAAAACGTTGCTATTCCAGCATTGGCTTCACTGGACAGCAACCCAGAAGAAGGAAGACAGACTTCTCATAGAAAGTGACAATAAACACAATAAAACGCTCAATATCGTCAAAGCGTTCCAGAGACAGGAGAGGAAGTGTTGCTAATATAAGCAGATTAACCCCAGCTTGAACCTCAGGAAGAGCAGCACAGGATGAATCCCTCTTTAAAGGACGGACTGCCTGGAAACGGCTAAAATACTACATGGAAAATCAGGGTGGCGATATTTAGGATTATCAGAGAGTGCAAAGCTAAGCCAACAGTGATAATCAGCACTGTGATTGGCTCCCAAACAAATTATGCAACAACAAAAAACAACCCTCAGCAAATCTAGAAAACAGATTGGGATGAAAAATATAAATGATTAGAATTTTTCATCGCAGAGAAGCAGGCAGAGTCTGTGTGGTTTAACTCATAGACTGTATATTATTGAATTATATATTATATTTTTTATATTAACAGTCTATGGTTTAACTTAAGCTTAATTCAGCTGACTGCACACACACATGCACACACACACTGCACTCCTCACTGATGTCGCAGTCGGCTGTACTGACACTTTCCCTTAAGACAAATAGTTTCCCAGTTGCACAGGTGAGTACATTCAAAACATACAAACACCTGAATGAGGATTCTAAATCAGCAACACCTTTCTTTATAAAATGTAAAATGTCAGAAAATAGTGACAAATGGTGCCGTCTTCAAAGAGCTTCTTCTGTTCGACCAACAGTCCTAAATCAAGATATTCAATTTATGTTGATATAAAACAGAGAAAAAGCAGCCAAATCGTTTGGAAGAATATGGAACCAGACTTAACAGATTGTACATTGGTAATTAATTTTCTGTCTAGCTTCTTGTTTCTCTACCTGGTTTGTGTTGTGTTGTCGTGTTTACAGCAAGTCCTTCATCTTGTACATATAATCTAAGTAAATAGATAACTGCTGCGTTTTCTGCATGTAAAGCCATTCTTTACAGAGTTACAGCTGCTTGATGAATGTGCTGTAGTAAAAATACACAAATGACACATCTGTAGTTAAGTGTTACTCCACTGTAATCTTGCACAATTAGTTTGTGGTAAAAAAATATTTGTAGTTTCTGGAGGTATAAAATCAGAAGGAAAACATTGCTTTCTATTGTCATAAATTAACTTGGTTGTGTGTCAAGTCAAAGTCAAAGTCAAAGTCAGCTTTATTGTCAATTTCTTCACATGTCAAGACATACAAAGAGATCGAAATTACGTTTCCCTCTATCCCACGGTGAAGACAAGACGTATTTCACACACACACACACACACACACACACACGTCCACACGTCCACAGACAAACATAACATTCAAGTAAACAATATAAAAAGTAAAAATAAGAAGGCCCATACAACGAGGAAAATAAGAGCAGCAACATTTGAGTTAAAAATGTGCAATTGTACACACAGTAGTAATGTGTGTGTGTGTGTGTGTGCTGTGTGTGTGTGTGTGTGTGTGTGTGTGTGTGCTCGGACTCTGACGCAGGTGTACATGTTTACCTCTCCATCAGCTCCCCATGCTGACACCGGGGTGGATCTAACCCACCAGGGCGACACACCCAGCAGATGCCCATCACCTAACGGGGACCGGTGCTAGCTCTATCGGGGGTCGCTTACCTCTCTGCGGTCCTGCAGGCACTCCAGCACGGCCAGGTTGTTAGTCCAGGTGTGTTTGGGGCAGAGGCGGGCCAGGTCCTCGCGGCAGGCCGCCTCCTCCGACAGCTTCCAGCTGGTCGCCCTTCGAGGCGGAGAGGCCCCGGCTGCAGCGGCTGCAGCGGCTGCAGCGGCGGCGGCAGGTGCATGCTTGGCCGGGGGATCGACCCCTCTGAGGACGGGCGGGTTGGGCGGCTCGGCCGGGCCGCTGGCATCCTTCAGGCCGAGGACGGAGCCGAAACCGCAGAGACACACGCAGGAGAACAGCAGCGGCAGCAGCTGAGGGGGTCTGTACGCCGCCATCTTCACACCATTGTCAAGCTGCTCCTAATGAGACTGCATCATCCCGCTCAGCTTCAAAATAAATGCATTTTACCAGCCGAAATGCACTGCTTCCGGTCATTTTATAAAAAAATAAAAGCTTTTCGGAGTGTTTGGCATATTTAACCAAAATCAACAGCAATCATCAACTGTCTTACGCCTAATGACCTTCACGGAGGTGTAATCACAATATATAAGATCAAAATCATAAAATAACAGCTAATAGCTGTTATTTTATGATTTGGCCCTGGTGCAAGTAGATTATTTTCTGAAAATAAGAACTTTATCCTTGCAAAAGCCAATCATAACTTTATTTTCACGACTCCTCAAACTTCAGAGAACACAGATGGTATGAGTTATATTTTCAATGTACACAAAGTTTTGAACATCAGCAGCATCTTGCTCAAACATCTGAAATATTACAGTCCAGGAGTTTATTAATAAATTAAAATGAATAAAAAGATGAGAAAATTGTAAAGTATTTCTCTTTGTTTGAATAACTAATCAACCCAATTTGGTGTAAAAACACATTAAGTCATTTTAAGAATGATGCCCACTGTAAATAAAGACTACCCCTCCCTACAAAAGCCAATTTAACCACTGATACTATATAATAAAGTATATACACGCATACATACACACATACGTACATAAAGTTACATGTAAACAGATATATGAAGCTTAACATAACATAAAAAACATAAAAATCGGCTGTAATTCTCCTTTAAAGAGGCCTCAAAGAGTTCATGTTCTTTAGTGTAATCAGGTCTCAAGACAGGAAAGAAGAGTGTTAAACAAGCACTGTAAAGAAATGTGTTATAAGATAAGTCGATAATAATAATAATAATACGTTTCTACGGAAGAGGAATAGGGCCACTGGTGAGTTATGACTTTAATCTCTGAATTCTGAGAATAAAGTCAGAATTTTGACTTTTTTGTACATTTTTACTTACTTTTTTGTACATTTCACAGTGATACAAAAGTGAGATTAGGAGTTTGATGCCACCTGGTGATGAATATGTAGGTCACAGTTTATTGCTTTTCACAAAGGGAGATGTTACACTGCCCTGGCACCAGGGGGCAGTAGAGGGCAATCACAGGGTTGTACTGCAAGATGGTGCGTGGATAATAAAGACAACAATGTCTTTAATCCTCATGTTGTCTTCGTGTCAAATTGACCCGTTTTCCTACATCATTTTCTTTTTAGCTACCTAATTGTAATTAACATGACTGATTCCACCCAACGCTCTTTGCACAAATCTCTACTTTCATTAATTTTGGGGCGTCTTATTCAATTTTATAGCATTGTAAAACAAATGGAAGTGTTTTTGAAATAGTATTGAGTAAAAGTTGACATATTCCAGTCTGTGATTATCATCAACATCCATTCCTTTAATTTTAGTCTCAATAATTCCTAAATTCTGCTTTTCTAACTCAAATATTAGGTATAATTTCCTATAAATGAGGTTTATTAGCCATAAATTCCAAAAATAACTGTAAGTTAGTGTTACGTAGTGTTGAAAACGTCAAAAAAGTGGCAAACATTGAAAAAAAGCGTCAAAAGTGTTAAAAAAGGGACAAAAACATAAGATAAAGTTAAAAACATGGATTAAAAAGCAAAACCTGAGCTGGTTTAATAACAGGTTTTACACTTATTCTTGGAATTCATGGTCAACAAACCTTATTTATATCAAATTATACCTACGTTTTTAGTTAAAAACTGAGAAATTATTAATTATTTTGACTAATAGTTATGTCAAAGTTTAGTCTGGATACTGTTTTGAAACCATTAAAAAAAATCCTATAAGATTCAATAAAACACCCAAAAAATTCAATAAAATAATCATTAATTTTACCTGAAGAATGTCATATGGAATCATCCATGTTATTTTTGGGGTAATTTGGTTGAAAACAAATCAATATTTCTGATATAAAACACTTTGAAACGGGTGAGTTTGACCCGAGGACAACACGAGGGTTAAGGGGTCCTCGGCATGACTTTCAAAGACCCCTGGTCTAAGTGCATCAGTCCTAGACCAGGGGTCTTTGAAAGTGGTCCAGTATTAATCAAGCTGTCACCAAACCTACCAGACTCCATTGAAATAAACAGTAATCTTATCATTGTAAAATACACTTCATTCAGTACTAATACATCGTAACTTATTCTTTGATTATATATTATTAATCTGAATGTGCAAAGTACTTAGTAGCCAAGCTGAAGTTATTAAACAATAAATCATTATACACTGTCAAAAAAAGAAGTACCAACAGGACCTTTAAGGAACCAAAGCTGGTCCCTGGGGTGGTACCCTCAAAGGGACATTGTTGTACCTTGAATAAGAGGATCACATTTGGACCTTAGCTGTTTGCAGGGCTGTAGTACTCGAGCCCGGTCTTGGACTCGAGTCCGGACTCAAGACCATTTTTCTATGGTTTCGGACTTGTCTCGGACTCGCTAGTATTTGGACTCGGACTTGTCTCGGTCTCGGCCACTGGTCTTGCCCAATATGGCTTCTGGTCTGGTCTGGACCGAGTCCAGGTGTCTTTATTATGTTGATAATAATATTGGAGGGGAAGTGAAACCCAAATTGATTGTCTTGATACTGTCATGCATAAGACCTTTATTCTGTCCTGGACTCGGTCTTGAGTCGGACTCGAACCTCTTTGGACTCGGTCTTGACTCGGACTCGACTAGTCCTGGTCTTGGACTTGTCTTGGACTCGACTAAGGTGTTCTTGACTACAGCCCTGCCTGTTTGTACCTTCTAAGGGACAATATTAAACCTTAGAGGATCAACAATGTACCTTAAAGGTACAAATATGTACCTTACACCTCAGAAAGTACACACTGTTATAATTTATCGCCCCCCAAAACCACCTGGAAGATTTTTATCAGAACTTCCTGAATTTTTATCTACTCTGGTTTTAAATTATGACAGAATTGTTCTTTGTGGTGATTTTAATATTCATGTTGATGACCCCAACAATGTTAATGCAACTAACTTCTTAAATATGGCCACTTCTTTTAACTTCAAACAACATGTCAAAGGGCAAACACATAACCGTGGTCATACACTGGACTTGATTTTTACCCTGGGTGTCAGCATTTCCTCTGTGGAATTAGTAGACATGACCATATCTGACCACAGATGTATTGTTTTTAGCTGCGATTCGCCTGTTACTCATGCCGCCTCACCAAGCTCCGTGTGTTCTCGCTTCTTTAATGAACAAAGTGTTTCAAAATTTTGTGCATTCTTTCAGAGTAAAAGCCAACACCTGTCTGATCCCAACACCAACAATCTGGTTGATCACTTCAACCATATCTGCTTGTCGTCACTAAATAATACTGCTCCTCTAAAGGTTAGGCCTACGTCTAAGGCTAGGAAGCAACCCTGGATAAATGACAGCATTCGCAGCCAAAAAAGGGAATGCAGGAAAGCAGAGCGCAGATGGAAAAAATCCAGTCTCCAAGTCCATTACCTCAATCTGAAGGATTTATTAATTAACTACAATAACATGGTTAAGGATGCGAGAACACACTATTTTTCGGAAGTCATTACTACACATAAACACAATCCCAGGTTTCTGTTTAAGACGGTGGATCAGCTGGTAAACCCAACCGCTCCTTGTGCCTCAGCTGGAAGTAATGATGACTGTGAATTGTTTTTATCTTATTTTACCAATAAGGTGGTGTCAATCAGAGCCTCTATTACCCCCGCGGCCTCTTACTCAGAGGTTCCTCACCAGAAACAAGAGAGTTTTAACCAGTTTTATACCATCGACTTGTCTGAGCTTTTAAAAACAGTATCACAAATGAGAGTGTCCTGCAGCCCACTTGATGTAATACCTACAAAATCTTTACTGAAAGTAATAGATTCTGTTGGGCCCTATTTGATCTCTATTTTTAACAACTCCCTATCTACTGGTTGTGTCCCTGATTATTTTAAAACGGCTTGCGTGAACCCACTTTTAAAGAAACCTGGTTTAGATCCCTCCCTCCTACATAATTTTAGACCAATTTCAAAACTGCCTTTTATTGCAAAGATTCTAGAAAGAACTGTGTCCAAACAGCTGCTCACTTTACTGGAAAATAACAAAATATTTGAAAAGTTTCAGTCTGGTTTTAGGAAGTACCACAGCACTGAGACTGCCCTGCTTAAAGTCACCAATGACCTTTTAATGTCTGCTGATGAAGGCATGTGCTCAGTCCTTATACTCCTGGACCTTAGTGCTGCTTTTGACACAATTGATCACAATATCATGTTAGACAGACTGAGGCACTGGGTGGGGATCTCTGGTACTGCCCTAGAATGGTTTTCATCATACCTGTCAAATAGGAAGTTTTGTGTGTCTGTAAATAACTATGTCTCCTCGTTCTGTCCAGTTAAATATGGTGTGCCTCAGGGGTCGGTCTTAGGACCCATTTTGTTTTCCTTGTATCTGCTTCCCCTTGGACATATTATCCATAAACATGGCATTTCTTTTCATATTTATGCTGATGACACACAAATATACTTACCTGTCAGATCCACAGACCCTGGAATGTTGAGTTCACTTAACAACTGCCTTTGTGAAGTTAAAAAATGGATGTCAAATAATTTCCTCCAGCTGAACTCAGACAAAACAGAAATCCTGGTCATCGGGTCTCAGCAGATGGCAGAGCAAATGCTGCCATCTGTTGGGTCGCTAGTAAATCACATTAAGCCTGTGGCAAAGAACCTCGGTGTTTGGTTT